>PVJH01002314.1:0-172737 GCA_004026705.1 Nesogale talazaci
GGGACCCAGAGCCTCAGGCAGAATCAGTCTCTACCCACCCAATCCCAAGCAAGATTCTTTCTAAAGAAAAGCCCACGGCTGACAGATTTCGGCCACGAGTTAGCACCTGAAAAAATCTTAACCTCCAGATGAGAAGTTACCGAGGTCAGCCCCCAAAGTCGTGATAGAACCAAAATAGCGCACAGATTCCCTTGGCTCTGGGCCAGTTCTTTTTCCATTTCAGATCAGATGGTCATCTTCTTGGAATCAAACACAAAAGGGAAAGGTGCTAACATATGAGGCCTCAGCTTCCCCTGCTGGTGGCCCAGGGGCACGTTTCATCACTGCGGGATGGGGAAGCAGTCATTGGTACTTCTAGTGCCCCACCTCACTCCAGGGTGGCCACAGAGACCTGTGTTCAGAAGAGACTTCACGGAGTCGCTGACGAGGGCACTCAGTGAAGGTGAAAGATCCCTAAACGCCATGAAATCAGGAGTGATCTACAGTCTGGGGGTCACATCTGGACCGCTTCCTATCTTTGTCAATAAAGTTTTATTGGGACCATAGCCAGGCCCATTCATTTGCATACTGATCAGTGTGGCTTCCAAGCCTCAATGGTTGAGTTGGATAATTGTGACGCAGCCGAGACAGCTGAGAGGCACATCCTATCTGGCCCAGAGCAAACAGAAAATGTTTGCTATGAAAATGAAAGGTTAGGCTTGAAGGTAAACAAGGGGCCACCTAGCTCAAAAGTAACAATGACCACATGAAAGAAGCACCCCAACCTGCGTGAACACAAGGTGTTGAAGGGAGCAGGTACCAGGCATCAAAGAACAAAAAATCATATCATTGTGAATGAAGGGAAGTGGAGATTTGGAACCCAAAACCCATCTGTAGGTAACGGGACATGACTTGACAGAAGGGTCAAAGGGAGGTGACAAGCCAGTCAGGGTGCAGTGTAGCAATGATGGAACATACAACTTTCCTCTAGTTCTTCAATTCTTTCTCTCCCCACACCCCCACCCCCACTATCACGATCTAAATTCTACCTTACAAATCCAGCTGGACCAGAGGATGTACACGGCGACAGATAGGAACTGGAAACATAGGGAATCTAGGACAGATGATCCCTTCAGGACCAGTGGTGAGAGTGGCGATACCAGGGGGGGCAGAGGGAAGGTGGGGTAGAAAGGGGGAACCGATCACAAGGATCTACATATAACCCCCTCCCTGGGGGATGGACAACAGAAAAGTGGGTGGAGGGAGACATTGAGCAGTGTAAGATATGACAAAGTAATAATAATTTATAAATGATCGAGGGTTCTTGAGGGAGGGGATGGTGGAGAGGGAGGGGAGAACACGAGGAGCTGATGCCAAGGGCTTAAGGAAAAAGCAAATGTTTTGAGAATGATGATGGTAACAAACGTACAAATGTGCTTGACATACAGTGTATGGATGTATGGATTGTGATGAAAGTGGTATGAGTCCCACCATACTGGAAAAAGAAAATGAAAGACAGCTGGAATAGGGATTAAGGGGAGGTTGTCTCCCTAGTGCCTACAAAGGCCCACAGAGAGGGGGTCGAAAGAAATCTGGCACTGATTGGACACCTATGGGAAAACCCCAAACTGAGCATGCACAGACGAAGACCCCCAAGCACATGTGTAACCTAAAGCCTGAAGCTGCTTGGGCCCCTGACATCACCCAGGTGAGCCTAAACTCAGCCAAGGGGGTCAACCAATACTTTCCACCACACCTCCCAGCCAGAGGTTTTCAATAGCCTGACTTTGGGAAGACCAGTCTCTCTCTCACTCTGGTCTTGCTCAGGGTGTGCTGTAGGCAGAGGAGCCCCTGAGTTTGAGGTGTGCCCACGCCCATGTTCCCCTCAGAGCCTGCTCAGGCCCTGCACCCTCTTGGGCTCTTCCTCACTTGCGCACTCTTGTGCCGGTGTTCTTCCACTTGGTTTTCTGTGCCCGGCCGGGAACCCCAGCCTGGCTTCCACGGGGCCTGGCACGCTTCACAGGAATAGCATGTACCCTTTGGAGACTGTGAAGCCTCAAACGCTTCCCTTCCTTCATAAAAACTCACTTGGATTCCAGAGTGCTTCTGCGGCGTGAATACGTTCAGCGCCGTGAAGCCAGAACGGATGCAGAGCCCGCTCCAGAAACCTCACAAAAGTCGAGGACACAGTCCTAAACTCCCGTCGTGTTATACAAAAGAGCATCTTTCCAAAATGAGTAAAACAGCTCCTCAGCCCCGCTGGACCAGCGAGGATCGGTGAGCAGTTACCTGGAGGCAATTTTCTTCCACCCCTACCATTCAACATTCCACCCAGAAAACAAAAAACCGTCTCGGGAATTTGAGGGTTCCCGGGGGTGGGAGCAGACATTTATAATCTCTCTTTTGATCTCAGACTTTTCCTTTCTTCAATTCTCAGGGAGATCAAATGGAATTTATTCTGGCAGGCAGACCCCAGAAATTCCACAAATAGCCGGCATCACCCAGGGTTGGCCATTTTCTCCAATGAACAAAGCCCCAAAGACTTGGGGCTTCTCTGTTTTCGATCTGTTGATTCCTAACTGGGAAGGGAGGGCGGGTAGGAGGGAGGGGAGTAGGGGAAGTTGCTGAAAGCTAAGAGCCTAGCGAGGAGATCAACTTTCAAAGGGATCCCAGGGGAAGAGGCTTAACTTCGCCGCCATGCAGAGCCAGGAGGAGGCAGAGAAATAAGCGAGAGAGGAAAACCCCACCAAAAGCACGCATTCCTAATGGGCTTGCATGGGAAGTTCAGAGCAGGCACCTTTGGGGGGCAGATCTCAGTGGCCTGGCTGTACGTCTGGCACTTGGAGAGCTCTTTGGGGGAGTTATTCTGGAGGTGGAGAGAGGACTGAGACATCTGTGCCTCCAGATCCTTGCAGCGCCTGGTTCTGTGCTCAGAACTCTTGTCTGTGATAGCAGTGGGTTGCTGGCAATTTCTGTGGAGACAGCTCTGGCCCCTGAGGAGCTTGTATACACAGAAGTCCCACCCTGAGCCAGCTACATGATCAGCTCTATGTTTGAGTCCACCCCTGTGCCAGTCCATCTCAGGGAGGGGCTCCCCAGTTTGGGGGTAGGTTGAAGGCTCACCCTCCTGATTGTCAAGAAGCATTCTGGTCATATTTCTTTTAAAATGGATTTGTCCATCCCCTGGCAAACCAAAACAGGGAAGACACGACTAACAAGCTGTGGCGATGACATAATCTCCTGTCAACCTGAGCAAGAGGGGTAGAGTCCAGTTTGGCAATCAGGTATGGACTTCTCCTGAGGATTCTGGGAACTCCCGTCTTCCTCCCTGGAGACAGGATACACACTCTCCCTTGAAGACATTCCCGTTGACAAGCCACATGGAGGCACACTGATGGAGCCAGAGCCCTGGATCTGAAGGAGTCATGTGGGAACCCAAGCCAGTGCTGAGATGCTTCCACCGCCACTGGATCTACAAGACGTTCCACGCACTGACCTGTGAGTTCCTGCACTGGGTGTCCATGCATGTGCTTCATGAGTCTGAAGAGGAATTTATAGACTGCGATTGGACACAGGGGCTAATATCGGACTTACGGTCCGGAGCTGGAGAGTGTTGGGGTGTTTCCTTAATCTGCAGCTACTCTTTGATATAAAGCTCTTTCTTTAACACGAGTGTCCATGACTTTGCTTCTCAAGACAACCCGGACAAACACAGGAGTGGATCTGGTGGATTTGCTATCTGACACCAGCACCACACTGCAAATGCTTCCAGTACTCTTCTTCCTTTGCATTGCCCGAGTCCACACACAGAGGAAGCTTCTGAAAAGACCAGGTTGACTTCCCATGGCACCCAACTAAAAGATCCACCACGTAGGAGGGAGAGCTTGGTGAGCTGGCCGTGCAGAATGCTTCATCTGACGAGATCACAGTCCAGCGTGAGTAAAGGAGCGGAGCCGGGCTGCTGCAAAAAAACCGCCTCTCCCAGCAATGGAAAAGGGGAGACAGGGAGAGTGAGGGAAACTAAGAGAGCGCCAGCCTTGGGCCAGACCCCGTTTGCCCTTATCTCCTGCTGGTAAGAAATCACTCTGTAAATTTAGCAACCTCGGAATAGTCACACTCTCCCGTGTCTGTGAGCCAGGGATCCTGGCTTAGCGGGTGCTTCTGGCCCAAGGTCCTCACAAATTATTGCTGGTTCCAAGTTCACTCGAATGGCTGTGGGCGGCCCTCCAGTCTTGGCTGGCCATTGGCCATTGGCTAGAGACATCAGTCCTCCTTGTAGACTCCCACCATGACAGTTGGCTTCCTGCCTCGACAGCAAGCCAGAGGACAAGAGTCGGCTCTCCTAATGAAAGCAGAGTCTTCTTGTAATCCACCCTCGGGGGGGACATCCCATCACGTTGCCATGTTTCATCTATCAGAAGTGAGGCACTGAGTCCAGTCCACACTCCAGAACAGTGGTAAGTACCACAGTCCCCCTGACTTTCTGCCTGAGTGATGGATTGGATGACGGCAGGGAAGTTGTGCAGCAAGGAGAGGAGATCAAAGGAAAGTTAGATACCTCATGGCTGAGGAGACAACAACTGGAGTGAAGGCAACTGAGGTACCTGTCACTTGTGTGGCCAGTACTGGAAAAAAAAGGATCTTTGGCCAGAAGCGCTAGAATCTCTATGGAGGTCTTCTTACATCCTTATCTCTGAATGCATAGGCCTGTGTTAGCCTGGGTTGACCAGAGAAACAAATCCAGAGACACTCACATGTGTATAAGAAAGAATGATACATAAAAGAGCAATTGCAGGGCTGAGCCCCGTGGTGTAAGTGGTTGAGGACGAGACTGCGGCCCGCGGGCTTGGCGGTTCAAATCCAGCAGTGGCTCTCAGGAGCAGCGCTGGGTAGCTCCCACGATCACCAGAGGACAGTGATGCCCACAAAAACAGCCCCGTCCAGATAAAGTCCCTAAGTCGGATATTATTACACCAAATGTCCGATAATAGTCCAAAAATTCCTCTTTAGACTCATGCAGCACATGCAATGATACTGAATGCAGAAAGATCACAGGCCAGTGGGTTGAAAGTCTTGTGGATCCAGTGGCAGTGGAAGCATCTAAATGCTGGCGCAGGTCTCCACATGTCTCCTCCAGGATGCTGCGTGTTTCGATAACAGGAAGAGGGAAGGTAGAGAGAGGGGGGTCCGGCTGCCAGTGAGCTATTTATCTCATTGCACCTCCAAATGAGGTCATCCAGCTTTGACCTGATTGGCAGGCTAGACTCCACCTCTTCCCTCAAGTCGACAGGAGATTATGTAACTGCCACAGGCTCAGACAAGTGGCAGCAAAGAAAAATTATCTGAATGCCTAAGGGGCTGGAAGATGCTCACTCCTGACCTCTGAGAAAGGAGAGACTTTGAGCATGTCAACCCCTTAGAAAGACGTGAACCTAGAAACCTGGTGGATATGCACTCAGCTTGATCCAAGAGGCCAGCAGTTTGAGCCCAGCAATTGCTCTCTGCGGGAGAAAAGATCTGCTGCTTGGCCTCTACGAGAACGACAGTCTAGGAAACGCTGTGGGGAGGTTCTCTCGGTCCTACAGGAGTCCTATGAGACAGGACCAAGTCCAGGGCACATAACAACCCCAGCAGCACTAGCCCCACCCAAACAACGCCCTTTTAAAAATCCGTGCACGCACGGAGAGAGCCACGAGCAAATGCATGTCCTGCTGAAACAAAACACAGCAAAGAGAGAATCCCCATTTGGGGACTGGACTGGGCTGGGTCATTTTCTCAATGTTCAGTTCCTCTTGTATATAAACCTCTCCCTTATATACATGTGCATGTCTATAGATTTGTTTCTCTAGTTTACCCGGACTAACACAACATGTGTCATGAAGTATATCTGTGTGTCCTTCTTGGAAAATTCACATTTTTCCCCCACAAAATAAGTCTACCTGTGTTTTATTTTAAATAAATAAAAGAAAGGTGTGTAAAAATGATTTAAAGCAACTGTACATAATGATGTTGAAAAAAATGAATCATCTGCAAAAAAAAACCAAGTTCTCAAAGAAAACAAATATTTCAATACAGCTTGGTGTCTTTCATGAATGCTTGCCTATTATGAATCACAGCTTAACCACACCTAGGAATTTCTTAGGCTCGTTTCTATGCTCCTCCTGGCCCCACTTCCAATTCCTTAAAATACATTATCTCTTTACTTGTAAAACATTGACCTATAAATAGTAAGAGGGAAATGCATAGATATCAAGAGCTTAGTTTAATGAGGTTTTACAAATGTATTTGACGCTGCAAGATATATGACATTTCTCTCACTCCCCCAGCCCCAATATTGCTCCTGCCTCTCCCCACTCTGCCTCCCCCATCCCCGTACCACCTCAGGATAGCAAGTGTTCCAATTTTTTCCATCAGAAATTAATTTAGTATGTTCTTGAACTCCACACAGATGGAATTGTTGAAGGACATTGTGTTATTTCCAGTTTGGGGCTATGATGAATAAAGCCGTGATGAACATCCCTGTAAGGTCTTATTATGTACGCGTGCTTTTATTTTTCCTGGCTATGTACAAGGAAGTGGGACTATTGGGTCAAAGATCAGCATGGGGAGACCTGCTGGACCAGTGGAGGAAGTGCCCAGGAGCTCACCTCAAGGTTGGGGGTTGGAATCTACCAGTCACTTCTATAGGAGAAAGCCATGGCAGTCGGCTCTGTCAAGGTCGACAGCCTTGGAACCCTATGGGGGGGGGGCTCTGCTCTGTCCTCCAGGGTGGCCAGGAGTTGGTCTGCTTTGTGACAGTAGGTTTAGGTTTGAGGGAGGTAAAGGCTTACTGTCTGGAGAAACTATCAGATGGATTTACCAAGCAGTCAGACCAGTTATGACACTCCTAGAAGTCATGCTGAATTTTCCAAGAAGGACACACAGATATACTTCATGACACATGTTGTGTTAGTCCGGGTAAACTAGAGAAACAAATCCATAGACATGCAGATGTATATAAGGGAGAGGTTTATATACAAGAGGAACTGAACATTGAGAAAATGACCCAGCCCTGTCCAGTCCAAGGTCATATGTCCAATATTAGCCTATATATCTGATACCAATCTATAAATTCTCTTCAGGCTCACTAAACACTTGCAATGATGTCAAATGCAGAATGACCATAAGCCAGTGGGTAGAAAGTATTTGATCCAATGGTGTGTAAGCATCTCGGTACTGGCAGGAGGGTCCATGTGGCTTCTCTAGGTCCAGGTTTCTAGTAGCACCAGGATAGTTCTAAGTGGTTTCTCCTCTGGGATGTCTGACAGGGAGCCAGCCTTGAGAGTTGAGTGACTCCAAGGAAGTGAAGAGAGAGAGAGAGACTCCCACCTTCAAGAAGGAACTACCACATTTCCCAGAATCCTCAGGAGAAGGTTATGCCCACACCACAGAGATCCCAATCTGGCTATCTCCAGATTGACAGACTAAACTCCACCCCTACACACTTAATCCTCAAATGGACATCAGATCAGGTGACTGTCACACATGTCCAGTTGGTTAGCCAAACAAAGAGACCAGAGCCTGACCCTTCCCACTCACCCAGTGTCACTGTCACCAGACTCGGGCCCTGCTATCGTGAAAGAGCTACCTGTCCGTACGTGGATCTGGACTTCAGCCCACCCAATGTGAACTCTGCAGGGATATCACAGACTGGACCTTTGGGAAGAAGATCTCCAGGTCTTGCTGCAGAGGGTCGCTGTGGGTGGGTGCCAACCACCAACCTTTCAATAGCAGCAGAGCAATGAACCATTGGGACCATGCAGACAAACACAACCATCACCACACAGCAAATTCGGACCCCCAGTGGACTTCCAGAACAGAGTGGAATAAGTGGGCTTCTTTTCCGTAGCAGACTGAAGAATGTTTTTGTCACAAAGGGGCCTGTGAATTGAAAACATCCGTCTTTCGGGGGTAGAGGCGGGGGGGAGGGGGGAGACCAATGCTTAAATGCTGCACCACCAGGCAGGGACCTTGGTGGCCTAGGTAACCAAGAACAAGCAGGTGAACGCCTGCATGTCATGTATGTGGCATTCAAGAATATGCACAGTCAGTTTCAAGAGGAAAACCAGGAGCAGGCTCACAGCACAATGCCCACCCAGCATCCAGCCTTCAGCCACTATGTCACCTCAGCAAGCCAGGTCTTTGATGAGCGTTGGACGTCTGGTCTTCTGAAAAGCATGGCAGCGGCTTTGAATATACGCCATGTGCCAAGAGGTCATGAACAAGCTCTCACCAGTTTGCTTGGTGGATGGCAAATCTAATTGAACATCCTGGGCTCAATTCAGAAAGAAAACCAGAAGGGCCACACACAGCTGGAGTGGGAGTAAGCTGTGTGTCCCAGGGGTGTCATCTCGCCTTGCCTTCCTTGCATCTGGAACGTGCCCAAGCAGGACAGCAAACTGAGTACTAGCGGAGGTGGTGCTAGTAAGAGGGGAGACTGAGGCTTTTCCTGTGCAGAAACACAGCCCAGGAAGTCTGTCTCTGTGGCAGGAGAGAGGTGGACTGGTCTCATTTCAGATGCTTCATTTGCAGGGCCTTGAGGGATTCAAGGCGACCAGGTGCCTGAGCCCCTCAGTAACAAGCAAGAGAGTCAACTGTCCAGCTTGAATAGAGACACAAATCCAGAGACGTGCCTCTCTGTGTAAGAGCAAGCTTTATATCAAAAAGCAATTGTTTGTTGAGAAAACATCCCAGCCCAGACCAAGTCCCTAAACCCAGTATTAGTCCATGTGTCTGATACTAGTCCCTAAATACCTCTTTAAGCTCATGCAACACATGCATTGATGCCAAATTCGGGAAGATTACAGGCCAGTAGTGGATCCAGTGGCTATGTAAGCTTCTCAGCCCTGCCTCCGGTCTCCACCTGGCTCCTCCCTCCCCGGGGCTCTGGCTGTCATCAGCATAGCTCCATGTACATTGTCAAGAGGAATGTGAAGCAGAGAGAGTGTGTGTCCCACCTCCAGGGAGGATGACAGGCGTTCTTAGAATCCTCGGGAGAAGGTTATGCCCACACAGAGGCAACACTGGCTACGATCCAATTGACAGGCTAGACTCCACCTCTTCACTCAGGTTGACAGGAGATTATGTAACTGCCCACAAACCTACAAAAAACACTAGACTGCAAACATGTCTTATAACTAACATTGGGATCGCTTTACGACTGCTCAAAAGATGAAAGCATGAAACCACCACTAAGAATGTTCCTATCTTTCATCTACTGCAGCACTAAGACAGAGTCACCCACACTACCAGAGTCAGTCCAGACTCACAGCCACCCTGCAGGACAGACTGGAATGGCCCCTGCGGGAGGGAAATGACTTGTAGATTGTAGGAAGCTTCACCATGCCTCGGACCACAGAGCAGAGCATTCGCTTCCTCCCAGGAAGCTTTGTGCAAATCTCAACAGATTTGCTAAACAGCTTGGTATGGGACCTGCAAAAAGCCCACGATCACTTCCTGGCTTGAATCCTCCATCTGTGAGATTTTAAGCCGCCACACTGATTTGTGGCACAGTGAACACAATTCCTGGAGTGTTCAGGTGGCATCGTGGGTTATAAATTGAGCTGCTAGCCACAAGAACAGTGGTTCAAAACCAGGAGGCGCTCTGTGGGAGAAAGACGGGCCTTGCTATTCCTATAAAGAGCTATTGTCTTAAAAACTCACAGATGCCGTTCTGCCTTGTCTTACAGGGTTCCTATGAATTAGAATTGACGCAGCAAGAGTGAGTCCTGGTGCTACACGAAAAACTCACCCTGGTTAGTAATCAAGCCACACTATTTGACTTTCTTCCTGTGTTACTTCATTAAATGTCCCCTGGATAACACAGCTCTGAACATTTCATGTTCCTTTGTCGAGAAGCTCCCATGTTATTTTTGACTGACTGACTAAGCAACCAGGTTGAGGAGAGACTCTTCTCTAGGAACAGGAGGCTTTCCTATTTGTCCTGACCTAAGAACAAAGTGTAGGAGCGCTGGTGGAGTAGTGGTTACACAATGGGCTGATGACCTCCAGTTCAGCAGTTCAAAACTACCATCTTCTCCAAGGGAGGAAGATGAGGCTGTCTACTCCCATAAATAGTGACCGGCTCAGAAACCCACAGGGGCAGTTCTATCCTGTCCTCGAGGGTCACTATGAGTGGGCATTCACTCGATGACCCTGAATTTTGTTTGGAAGAACAATGTGTGGTCATAGCCACACTCCCAAGGCTTCTTCGTCTTAACTAGGGAGGCTTTCCAAAATTCTCCTAGACCCGCTTTCAGAGAGAGCCGGGGTTACCACAGGGACCCAAAACTCAACCTACATCGCAGAACAGCCTAGAACACATGCCCAGGCCCCACCCCGTCTCCCAAGACTGATTTCATTGCCCTGAGATGGGGCCTGAACTCGGGGTTTCTGAGACCACTGGGGAGGCTATCAGGATTTAATGGGACCCGGGATGGCAGATGTCAAAGAGCGATTGTCACAGTTCTTCCTTGATAAATGCAAATTGTCCCTAATCCCTCCCCCACCCCTGGCCCTCTCAATTTCCGCTGGTTTCCCTGTGGCTGTCAGGCAGCAAGGTCACCCGAGCTGGCTGGAGCCGCTCCTTGGAGGCAACGACAGAGTGAACAGTAGCCAGCCACAGACAGGGCGCTGGGACTCAGAGATCCCAGCTGCATGCACGGCGAGAGATCAGGAGGATGAAGGAAGAGGCAACCAGAGGCCATCGTATATAACCACCTGGCAACTCTACGTGGGGTCACTGCTGACATTTCTGCTATCACAGGGGGAAAATCCTCCTCAGAAAATGGTGGTGGAGAGGGGGTGGGGGGGATGTGAGAAGAGGCAAGGGGCTCCAATGAGCTTATTATCTGCATTTAAATGGGAAGATCAGGACGAAGGCTAAGAGGATGAGAAAGAGAAATAATGAAAGTTAGGTAAGGGAACTTTCTGGAAAGAGAAGAAAGGAACTCAGGATCTCAGCCCAAGTCTTGTCCTGGCTGTTCATCTCTTAGGACAGAAAAGCTAGAAAACAAACATGGGGCAAGCAACCTGATCAATTTAACTCATCAAAGCAAAAAATCATATGTGGTGACTACGTCATCTAGTGCCAACTTGGATACTATTCAGAGTGAAGGGGATAGTCTAGCCAATCAATCAGGTCACAGCTTGATGACCTCATTTGGAGGTACTAAGGATATAAATAGTTCACTGGAGGCTGGACACACACTCACTCTGCTTCATCTCCCTTGGAGACATTACTGATGATGAACCTGATGGAGTTATTCTGATATAATTAGAGCCCTGGATCTGGAGAAATCATGTGAGACTCACACCAGCGCTGAGATGCTTCTACTGTCACTGGATCCACAAGACTTTCCACCCACTGGTCTGTGATCTTCCTGCATTCGGTGTCATTGCATGTGCTGTGTAAGTTTGAAAAGGAATTTATAGATGGGTATCAGACATATGCGGTTAATATCAAACTTATGGACTTGATCTGAGCTGGACTGAGATGTTTTCTCATTATTCAATTGCTTTTGTATATAAATATACATCTGAGAGTCTCCTTGGATTTTTTTTCTGTAGTCTACCCAGGCTAACCCAGTATGCTAGGTAAGCAGTGTTTGATTTGAGCACCTACATAATTTATGCCAAGACCCATCCTACTCAGTATCTTCAGATTTCCTAGACAACGCATGACAGCTAAAAGACTTGCCAACAAAGTGATGAAATCTTCTTGAACAAATCCAAACACTCTGAATGAAAGAGCTGCTGGGTCTGGGGGCTTGGAACCTTGGTCTTGGGTTACAGTGGCATCATGCAGTCTACAAAGACACTGCTTTACATCCAACTTCGGTGAGTGGTAGCAGGGTCTTAAAAACCTCAAGAACTGTCATCCAAAGAGCAAGAATTGATCTCTCCTCATCTGAAGGAAAGAAGAGTGATGAAAATCTATATGAGAAGATTCAGGAAAACAACTCATCCAATGGACTAATGGACCCTTAGATATCAGTCTCCTGAAATCAGAAGAACTAGGTGGTGCCCAGAGACCATGACCCACTGTTCTGAAAAAAGTTAGCCCATCTTGGGTGGAGTGGAGGAAAAATGTGAAACAAGACCCAAATTACAAGAGACTGGGTGTACTGGTGGAATGAAGGCTTAGAGAAGCCCAAGAACTATGGTTCTTAGTCTCTGTTGAGGACTGGAACTTTATGCATGATGATTGTGAGACTAGTCAAAGGGGAGCATCCACCCTGAAACAAGGTACAACAGGGGAGGAAAGGAGGAGGAACGGAAACAGGAAATGCTGGAGGCAAGGGGACAGACAAGAAATGTTCCCTGAAGGAGCTGCAATAGATGAGCTAAAGAAAGCTGGGTGAATTGCTGAGTCCCAAACCAAGGGTCTGCTCTGTAAACCTTCACCTAATGCACCATTGGGAAAGTTCTTAAATAAATACATGACTTGCCCAAGAATAGAAAATCATCCAGCTGGGACTTGATGTGATGTCTGACTCCAGATAACATGTGAAGATGATCATGATGGGGCAGTTAGAAGATGCCGTATTTTCAGCGACTCACAGCCCTCTTTTCAGATCTTATGTGGCCTCTTTCCCACCAAACCCAGCAAGTTGTCTCTCTGTCTTATATTTCATAGTGTCATCTAAGCCCCTGTCATACATCCCTCCTCCTGAAAGTCTCTCCTGATGTCACAGGAGCTGGCCATGTGTAAGTCTAGGTCACAGCAAAGTTTGGTGCACGGGAGTTGTAGACTTGAGATTCTGGGACCATGAGATTCTCCAAGGTGGGGTTCAGTCCGGGCTCATGGTTTTATCAATCAATGTTGGCCTGTTGCTATGACAAGACTGTTGGTCCATTCCGACTCAGAAAAACTCCAATGTGTGACGGGATGAAAGATGATGACCTGTCCTCAGAGGGCTCAATATGTCTGAGCCCTGTACTGAGTTGGCATAAAACCTGGCACAGAGCAAGAGTGAAAGGTAGATAGAGGGTGGCAAGGGAGGGAGAGAGGAAAGTAGGAGGACAGTTTGGGTGAAACTTTCAGAAGTGGAATGAAAATTGAGCCAGGTAGGAAGTTTGTATCAACACAGGCTACTCAGTTTCCACATGGGAAGCCAGTTCCAGGCAAAGCATAAGGGAAGGAGGTGGGATGGAGTCAACCAAGCAAGGCTAGCACTTGTCTTAGCGGAGAATAGGAGAGGACGTCAGAGTGTGGACCAGAGGCAATAGGGCTGGCTTGAAGAGCACTCCCATGGGTGCTCCCATGAGTCCCGACTATGAGTCAACTGTTCTGCTCCATGGAGCCGGCCATCTGTAGCCAAACCCTGATCTGAGAGACAGAAAAGGAACCAGGGAAGGTCCTCACCCAGAGAGTGGTTCTGGAAGATCCTTCATCTTGATCACAGTGAGGGATGATATGGGAAAAGGGTGGGGTGGAGGGAAGAGTAGGAGTGGGGGAAGAAGGAAGGGAAATGATAGGGCACCAAACTAGGGTCTTAACTCTGATTCACCTCTCTGCCATCTAGTCAGTGCTGCTCCTCTTGACCCTTTAGGACAGGGTAGGACAGCCCCTGTGAGCTTCTGAGATTTCAACTCTCTCAGAGAATAGAAAGCCCTCTCTTTCTCCCTGGTAGTTTCGACTCCTGACCTTGCAGTTAGCAGTCCACTGAGTAACTCCTACACCACCAGCACCTCCTTAACTGTGAAGTCTTACTACTCATCTTGGGTCTGTCTTGTTCACCCAATCATGGCCAGTGCCCACAACAGCACGTGGTCATATCAGTGCTCAGGGAGCATCTGCGGAAGACAATTCAATGGAACAGAGTTGGGTGGACTGGGATGGGACCAGGAAGGTAGGGTGGGGTGGGTGGAATGGAGTGAGGTGGGCGAAGCCTGATTAAATTGAGGGAGGGTGTAGAGGAACCTTGTACCCAGTAGGTCCAGTTCTTTGAAGCTTTGCCATGAACAATTCAAGGGAGTAAGGACTTCGAGTAACTTCCTTGTTCAAATGGGGCCTGGAGTTCAACAGACACGCTAGCTTTCCACAGAATTCGAACCATGTCTGTGGCCACATTACAGCTGCTCAACCAGCTAACGTTGGACACTGCTCTTGGTCAGGGGACACCGGAGAGCCTAGAGCCAGCCTGGGTGCATCCAGGAGGGCTGAGGGAAAGCTAGCATAGACTGTGGGCTCCAAACCCATTTGCCTTCAGAAGCCTCATTCTTCTTTCTCTTTTGTGATAGCCAACCTGTTCGTTTGGATTTTGTTCTTCTGATCTGGTTCTGGCACCTGAGTCTTCCCACCCCCTCCCCCAACCTTTGCATTAGCACGTCATTTACATACCGTATAATTCAATAGCTCAGTGCCTTCGAGAAGAGTTGTACAGTCACCACCACAATCCGTTTTAGACCATCTTCTTCATACTTGTACTTGTTACTAGCTCCCCCTCCCCCTTCCACACCTCAACCTCGCCTGCTACACCCCCAAGGAACCATTGATTCAGTTACTGTCTCTAATAGATTTACCTAGCCAAGATTTGATATACAGGAAAACATTCACCAGAGGCTTAATCCATTGGGGGAGGGGAGCAAGAACTGGATTTGGGGGCTTCCACATGACTGATTTTGAGAGCACATCTCAGGCCCATGAGAGCAGGAGCTCAGCAGGTGGTCTAGGCTTGTCCAGCTCTGGCCATCTGTAACCCTGAGGGGAGTTCACCAAGCCTCCTCTGACCATGTGGGTTCCGCAATGAGCAATAGCCTGGCTTACTGGTGGGGAGAGTCTGGGTGGGGAGAGGGGGTCCCTGTTCACACAGTGGGAGAGAGCACGGTTGCAGAGAGACTTGAAGGTCCCAAAAAGCCACCTGCAGTTGCTAGGCATGCCGAGGAGCTAGGATCTCGCTGCCGACACAGCCAGCCGTCCCTGAGGTATGGCATTGGTATTCTGGCGTGGTTTTTAATTCCCCGTCTCCAGAATTAGGTATGTCAGGGAAGAATCCTTCGGCCGCCTCCTCTCAATGCATCTCAGAGCTCTTATTTCGTTACCAATTTCCCTACATTGTGTGCTTTCTTTGAGAATCATAACCGTGAGAATATTTGACAATTGAACGGTACAAACATCTTGAAGCGCACGTTTTTTTTCCCCCCAGACTGCATTTCATACTCTAATCCGCAGTGATCTGGGTTTCCAGCCACACTCATGCCAGTTAATGGATTTGGAAGGAAGACGGGGGTAATGAGATTTTTTTCAAATGTGAATTGTTTTGCTTTCAAACGCGGGGTGAAATCCAACGGAATATTAGCGCCGACACGCCGGCGTGGTGAGCCCCGCTGATCAAATGAATGCTGGGGGCTCGGCTGGCAGCAGCTCTTTCTGGTGTCAAACACGAGCTCGGAGGGGATCAGTCTCATTCTGGCTGCAGGGATGGGGCCTTGAGCTCCTCTGCTGAGGGACTCCTATGGTCTGAGGCACACACTGGGCCTTGTCACACCCATGACCTTGAGGCCTAGATGTGTTTCATCCATCTCTACTATACATATCACCCTGGAGGTCCTCCTGTGAGCCGAGCACTGCTTGCACACGCTGAGTGGGCAGCAGGAAACACAGTGTCACAGCGTGGCAGGACACCTTGTTGCCGTCAGGTATCCACAAGCTGGTCTCCACTCATGATGAACTGCGGAAAATGGAGGAAAACACTACCTGGTCCTGCACTGTGCTCACAGCAGAGTAAACCACTGTGATTCATAGGGTTCGCTATGGGCTGTGTTGCAAATAGATGGCCAGACCTTGACTCTTTGTCCATCTTCATCTGAGAGCTCCATATGAATTGTCAGAGCAACACACAAGCTACCACTGACAGGCAGGCAGTGACATACCCCCTTAGCCAGGTAAACACACACACATGGCAACGTGAGCCAGCTATCACTACCCTGGGGTGAAAAACCAAGAAAGACAGAGGCAAAGGATTGGTTATGCCTTGGGTTGCTAAGCTGAAGGTCACCAGTTCGAAACCTTCAGCCACTCTGAGGGAGAAGAACGAGACTTTCAACTTCCATGAAGAGTCAGCCTCTCAAAAACCAACAAGAGCAGTTCTACCTGGTCCCCTGGGATTGCTGTGAGTCGAAATCACCTCAACGACAATGACTTTTTTTAATTTAATGAAAAGATCATTTTATTGGGGACCTTTACAATTCTCGTCACAATCCATACATTGCTTGCATTAGGCATGTTTGTATATATGGTGCCTTCGCTCATTTCTAGACATGTACTTTCTGTTGAGCCCTTGGTATCAGTTCCTCATTTTCCCCCTCCCCTCCCAACTCTCATACCCCCTTGGTAGATTACAAATTATTATTTTCATATCTTACAGCGATCACTGTCTCCCTTCCCCCATATTTTTTGCTGTTCTTCCCCCCGAACAGGGGTGTATGTTTATGTGGGGATCATTATGATCGTTTCCCCCTTTCTCCCTTCCTGTTCCCCCACCCCTTTATCCTACCCTTCTGGTATCACTCTTCCCACACCTGTTCCTGGATCCCGTATGTCATGAACTGCCATCTCTTTTCTATACCTGTGCACATGTTCCATTCTAGTGCCAGTGGAGAAGCAGTACTGGGGTCCTGGTACTGGGGAGTGAGGACACCTCAAGGAACCAGAGGAATGTTGTGTGTTTTGTGGATGCTTTACTGCACCCTGACCGACTCATCCCTTCTCTGTGGCCCGTCTTCTCGAAAGAATTTCACTGCATCCTCTGAAGGTCCAGTGGGCGAAAATTCAGAAGAGCGCCCCTTTCAATGAGGCCAGTGGTGGAATGACAGCCCGGCTCTAGAAATACCTCTCCACCCTCAGCAGAATCCTGATTCTCTGAAGCAGGAACACAGAGGTCTGCCAGCTGAGGGCCTGCTTTCCTCAGAGTGTTTCAAAGAGGATCCTTTCATCCTGCCCCTGCCAGGCGGGTCCTTTTATCTAGGTGAGTGGCGTGCCTGGAGGGGGGAAGTGGCTCCACTGAAGTGCCACGCCTTGTACAGCAAATGGCTCTTGTAAGGGAGTTGAAAAGGCAGCTGGTGACTGGGGGAGGGAGGAGCTTCCTGTGTGGGTGGGTGGGCTGGCTGGGGAATAGAACACAGCCTCTTGACAACAGATTCAAGTTCTACTCCCCACCAGGGCATTGCATGAGCCACCACCCTCTGCCTGTCAGCAGTGACTCAGTTGATGGGATGCCAAACAGGGTTCACTGGAGCTTCTAGAATAAGACAGACTAGGAAGAAAGGCCTGGCTAGCTCCTGAAAAAAAAAACAGCCCATGGAAACTCAATGGGTCACAGTGGTCCCCTCCCATAATGGACGAGGTCCCTGTGTGTGAGGTGAAGACTTAACATCACTAACAACAAGGGTGGCTTGGCCACATGCTGGGGCTGCAGAAGTGGGTATCCTGGGGCTTTCTAGGGAGAGAAGGTCGTCCTGGGGTCACTGGCAGAGGCCATCATCCTGCTAGACTCTGCTTGGGAAGTGAGTGTGACTCCTCTGAAGGCATTGAGGCCCCAGAGGGGACCTCCCCCCCACCAATGAGAGGCTGGGGTTAAGGGTCCCACCTCCGGGCCCTCAGGAGGGACTGTACTCCAAGCTCACAATAGCCTAGAGGTGTGACAGAGCCCAGGGACCCACAAAACAAGCAGCTCAAACCCAGGCTGCCAGCACATCAGCCCACACTCAGGGTAGCCCAACGACACTGCAGGGAGAGATGCCTTCTGCGTGGTTCTACCTGCCGACCTCTGGTTCATAGCCGGAGACCCCCAAGTGGCTGGTTCATCAAGACCCCCGCCCAATTGCCTCACCTCCCCATCGCTCTGCCCTCGGCTCTTCTTTTAGGAGACGGAGAGGCCCCGTTAGTAAGGAGGCTCCCAGGGAGTCCAAGGACAGGTGTCCATAGCAAGGGTCAACCAATTCCAGGAGCGGGCCGAGTGGCCGCCGGGGAGGTGAGGAGCCAGCGTGACCCTGTCCAATCATGACAGATGCGACCCTGAAAACTTCACTGCCATCAAGTGGACCCTGCTTTGTGGCGACCCTCTAGGGCAGAGCGGAACTGCCCGTGAGGCTCCCGAGTGGCGGCTGGAGGCTTCAAACTGCTGGCCTTGCTGTCAATCGGCCATCGTGGGGAACTGCCGCACCTCCGGGGCTCCACACCCTAGATGAGTCGCTGCCATTGAGTTGACGCTGATTGGCGGAGGCCCTGAGAGGCCAGGAGAGAGCTGCTCCTGAGGGGTTGCGAGACAGGAACTCCTATGGGAATAGGGAGCCTCATCTTTCGCCCGCAGAGCGGCTGGTGGCTTCAATCTCCCAACCTTGCGGTTAGCAGCCCAAAGCACCCTCCATGACACCAGGATGTCCTAAGAAAAGTGCGGCAGCCATGTACTCGTGTGTCAATTCCACGATTGGGCGTCTAGGGGTGGAGTCTAGCCTGTCAATCTGGAGATAGCCAATGAGGGCTCTGTGTGGGCATGGCTTTCTCCTGAGAATTCTGGGAAGGCTCGTCTCGCAGTATTTCCCAATTGGAAGAGAAACTTGACTCTCAGTCTCTTGAAGCCGGTCTACTGACAAGATGAGATGACATCATGCTGACTGATCCTGATTCCTGGAGAATGGAGGAACTGGAGGAGAGGCCACATGAGCTTGTCCTGATGGAACCAAATCTCTGGGGCCAGAGAAGCCACACAGAGACCCCTACCAGTGCTGAGATGCTTGGAAGGCTACGGAAACCCCTGCCAGTGCTGAGATGCTTCTACGGTCACCCAACACACAAGACTCTGCACCCACTGGCCTGTGATTGTCCTGGTGTCATTGTACATGCTTCGTAGGTCAGAAGGAGACTTTATAGACTGGTATCGGACATATGGGCTAATATCAGGCTTGTGACCTTGGACTGGATTGGGTTGGGGTGCTTTCTCAATGTTCCATTCCTCTTGTATATAAACCTTTCCCTTATATCCATATGTATGTTTATGAATTTGTTTCTCTAGTCTACCCAGACTAACACAAAAAGTATACACTGAAAGAATCCAGGAGCTGCCCAGCCCAGATGTGAACAAATAGGGACTCCAACCTGGTCATCGCCGTGGCTGCCTGAGGTCAGGGAGCAAGTGTGGATGGGGACAGAGAGAAAGAAGGGTTCTGAGGCAAGTGAGCTGGTGGGGAGGAGGAGGTGGAAAGAGGGGAGAGGACAGAGCCCAAGTCACAGCAACCATTTTTGTCCCACCAGGAGTTTGGTCCTCATTCTGTAGACATGAACTCGTGATGGTGAAACCTTTCCCCAGTTCACAGCAGATGCATGAGACAGTCTCCAACACTGATGATCATTTCTTGAATGCCTGGCGTACACGTGAGGCCCATTTCTGTCTCCTGAACTGCCACCCCTCCTGATGAGCCCGCCCACTATGATAGGGATGGTCTTCCCGAAGCCTCCCATGGCCACCACTCTGGTAGGCATGGCATTGGGACCCTCGGTGCAGTACCTCTGACTCACCTCCGTGAAAGCCTCACAACATGGACAAGAAGAGCTGAGGAAAGAAGTTCTACAAAGCTGCTCCTGAGAGAGGATCAGGTAGGTTCCTAGACCCAGCCCCACCCTCACGAGCCAGGAGACCCTGGGCAAGTCCCCTCACCATGGTGGGCCCAGTTTTCATTGTTAGTTCCTTTTATGTCAGCCCCTCAAACAGGTTGACCCCGTGCACCAGAGGCAAAATGCTACCCTGTCCTGCAATGGATTACAAGACGTGACCACCGTCATCCACCATGTCATCACTGGTTGGTTTCCAGATGTAAGTCAGCAGGCCTTTCTTCCTGGTCACAGCTCTACTGACACCCATTCAGCTTCACAGCAACACACAATCTCCACTGAGAGACACACAGGGGCTGCACAGGAGCTGTATCCACCGGGACTCTCAGGCATGGAAAGTAAGTACAGGGACTCTCCCATTGACTCCTCACAGCCCCCCTCTGAGTACCACAGACTTAAGCCATCCGAACACAAGCTCTCTGTGAACTGCCTGGCGTATAGCAATACTGTTCATCCATTCCCTTCTGTACATCCCTACATCTCCAACCGTTTGTCCCCTACCTTGTGGCCTGCTGTGGAGTTAAAGTGTCCTTCCTTTAGCAGAATCGTGCTTGCTCCTGTTAAAATGAGAACGAGGCAGTGTCCACACAGCAGAGGCTATACAAGGCGAAGAAGGGTGAGTGGGAGAGCTCCAGGGGGAAGGGGAGCAGGCGAGGGCAGCCTCTAGTTCGGAGCAAAGGAAATCTCCAGAGTCAGACGGCCAAAGTTCCATGGGGTAGGGCTGGGGACGAAGGCAGACAGACTCAGTGGAAGAGCTGGACCAGGGCCTTGTGTGGCCAGGCCAGAGCCTCCCTGGAAGGAGGGACAGGTGTGAAGGGCTGTCAGTGGAGGAAAGATGGGATCCAATTGCTCGCTTGCCAACGCCACTTATTCTGGGCAAGCGCTGGAAAGACAGAAGGCTGGGCAGAAAGAAAGACCACTCAAGGTCTTTTTCCAAAAGCCTCACCTGGTCCCTGAAGAGTCTGGGGTGGTGGGGTGGTGGGCTTTGGGCAGGGGTGGTGGTGGTGAGGAGTGCATCATGGCTGTAGAAGCCATGATGGGAGTAGGCAGTAGCAGACTTGGGTGCAGAGGCAGTGGGGTGAGGAGGAGGAGGTGACACCAGCCTGGCCTCTCCCACCAGGCGATCCCTTCCCCTGCTTGCCCCTCAGCTAGGATACATCTACAGCAGCCCCCTGCACCCTAGCCCTGACCCTGAGGGAGAGGACACCCCACAAACACCTTCTGCCTTCATCGCTCTGCCCCCTTCCACTTCCTGGAACCTCCCCCTGTCTGTGAGGCATCAAGCATCTCCTCTTTATTCTGTCAAAGTGGCACCCCCCCCCACCTCACCCCTGCTCATTCTATTGAGCTCATGCTCCTCTGGCCAGCCTATCCCCTCACTCTGCCTCTGAAACCACAACAGAAGCATTCTTGACGGCTCAGCCCTTATCTCAGCCAGCTTTGCAGCTTCCCTCCAAGACGGCGGTTCTAAAAGCCTTCTTTTGCAGATCGCCTCGCTGGTGGCAGTACTACCCAGCTCCAATTTTCAAGGCCTGTCTCTTTAGACCCAGGACAGCCTATGATTAAATAAGGCCAAGCTTGCATTGCCAACATTGCCCAGTGCATCTGCGTGCCTCGGACGGGTCCCGTCTTGACAGGAATTGACAGGTTCCTGGGTGATGGGCCCAAATGTCCTCTGCAAACCATTGGCTGAGCGGTCTGGCCAGCACCTGCTCAGAGGGAAGCTCCGGTGCTTCCTAACCCTGAGAACCCGTTCTCTAGATGCTGTCACGGTCTGAGAGGACCTGGATTCACAAGTTAGGCTGACACCACGGGGGATCCAGTGGAAATGAAGGAGATAAAAGAGGGGCTGGGTTTTTGTGGTGCGGGTCACCGGTCAGTCAAGTCTAGCTCCTGGCGACCGGAGAGCAGAACTGAGTGTCGTGGGGGTTCCTCAGAAGCGGGTCACCAGCCTGTTGCCTTCTGGATGGGTTCAATCCCCCAGCTACCACCCCACCACCCTTTTCAGTGTTTGCACCAGCTGGGACCTCTGGTTCTACATATGTCCTGTCACTTTGTTGTTGTCCTCGCTGTCGGGGCTCTTGTTTCCACCGTGGCCATTCTCAACTCCCAGCAGCCCTGCTGGTACAGTGGTTACGCGTGGCCTGCTCACCACAAGTTCCAGACCACCAGCTGCTCCTATGGACAATGACGACGACGACAGGGCTTTCAACTCCCCTAAATAATCACCGTCTCCAGAGCCGTTCTCTCCTGTCTCATAGGGTGACTGGGTGTTGACATCCCCTTACTATTCTGCTCTTCGTTGGGTTGCTTTGTTTGCTTGTCTGTTGGTGCGTGGCACCACGGCCACCCTGGAAACACAGTGTGGGACACATTGGGCTGCTCAACACAGATTCAGCAGTTGAATCTACCAGCCGCTCCACAGGAATACAATGAGGCTTTCAGCTCATCGGCCTCTCAACCCCGCGGGGATAGGTCTACCCTGTCCTTCAGGGTTCTGTGAGTCAGAGGTGACTTGATGGCGTTGAGTGTTTTAGTGGCTCCTTATGGCAAAGGAGAGCCTGCCCATAGGGCTTTCTCTGATATAATCTTTATGGGAGCAGGTCAAGGAGACCCCCACATGCTAGGAGCCATTGCTGCATCCTTGGCCCATCATCCTGCGGGTAGTTAGGAGAATCCAGCCTCCCCCGGCCTTCATGGATGCCTCTAAGCTTCCAAGGTCTTGGGGTGTTGATTCACAAATGATGCATATTCATCTTTCAAGTGGAGTGGGGAAGATAAGCCGAAGAACAAGGAGAGGCAGCACTCAGCTGCGCCTCCATTCAGCTTTGGTGTGTGGAATGGAAATGGGGGCCCACTCTGGATTTGGGTTTCCTGAAACTATAAAGTGTGTTTCCCATGTTGAGGTCCTCACTTGGAAGACTGTGTGGCAATGTGGTATCCACAATTTTCCCACAGAGCACCCTTGTTTGTGGACACATCAAGTACATACAGTGTCGGTGCTGGGTGCTGTCAAGTCAGTTCTGACTTGAGAGCCCATAGACAGGAAGGGTAAATACTGCTGGGTTGTGGGCCAGTCCCTCTGTTGTTGAGGAGTTTGAGCCCATGACTGCAGTCTCTGTGTTGGTCAATCGCCTTGAATAAGGGTCTTCCTCTTCTCAGTGGATACCCTACTTTATTAAACACAATACCTTTTTCCAGGGGCCTTATTTGAAATTTTAAAAAAAAAAGGCAAAATCCATCCTGATGAATTTCTGGACAAGATGTTAAGGGACTATGATTTGCTGATGTATTAGTCTGGTTTGACTAGAGAAACAAATCCCTAAACATGCATATGTTTCTAAGAAAGAGGTTTATATACAAGAGCAATTGGACATTGAGAAAACATCTCAGCCCAGTCCAGTCCAAGGTCATAAGTCCAATATTACCCCTGATGTCTGATACCAATCTATAAGTCCTCTTCAGACTGACGAAATACATGCAATGACACCAGGACAATCACGGACCAGTGGATGTAGAGTTTTGTGTATCCAGTGGAGGGAGAAGCATCTCAGCGCTGGCAGGTGTCTTGTTTCCAGGGCTCAGGTTCATCAGCATGCTGCCACATGTCCCATCACTTGCAATGTCTCCCAGGGAGTGAGCAGAGAAATAGTCTTCAGCCTCCAGATCGACAGGTTGGACTCCACCACCCCTACACTCTTAATCCTCAAATTGCACCAGATTAGGTGACCGCCACAAGTGAGTTTATTGGGAGAATGGGAAATAAGAGCGTGGCCATATGTTCACAGGTGGGTACTTACAGCGCTAAGGGATATATGCAATGGGCTAGATTGCATGATTGTCATACTTGGGCATCTGTTGGTCATTTTCCATGATAAAAGCTTAAGAATAAACAAAAATAGACCAAACTCACTGCCATTGAGTTGTTGCCAACCCATCATGAGTTTCTCAGACTATAACTGCTTAGGGAAGCAAAAAGGAAGCCTTTCTCTTGAAAGGCACATGGTGGCTTCAAACTGTTGACCTTGCAGATCACAGCCCAATACATAACCGCTACCCCACCAGAGCGCCTTTGAGAACATGGTCTAAACAAACCATGAGAGGGACCTTCTGAAACCCTGTAGAGATGGCAAGGATTGAAACTTAACTTTTCTCCCCAAAGAAAGAACAATATTTCCTCTGGGACCAGACGACCTGTCACTTCAGCAGGCAGGGTCTCTCAGCTCCAACACAGACATGGACTTATCAGCCGTTGGAATGATTGGCATGGCAAGCATACGACCAAGGCTGTGTCTAAATTAGACCTAATTGTGGGGACGGGGCAGCATGTTCAGACCTTGTTTGGGGACAGTGCAGGGAGTTTTTGGAGAAACAGGTACACAGCCTACCATACCTGACCCCTTTTGGGACCTTGGCCAAATCATTACACCTCCTTGAGCCTCCCTGTTCAAGGAGCCCCGGTGGCATACTGAGCGAGACTCCTTGGGCTGCTAAGCCAAGGTCGGCTGTTTGAAACCACCAGCTGCCCTGAGGGAGAGAGAAGAAACTTTCTACTCCCGTCAAGAGTGACAGTCTCAGAAACCCTCAAGGGCAGTTCTACCCGGTCCTAACAGGTCGCTGTGAGTGGGACCGACTATCGGGCTTTCAGAGTCTCCGCCTCCTCAGTGAGAGTAACACTTGGAACTAAACGGTCCTCACAGCTGCATGCCGCTCCGAGGCAGGCGCTCAGATGCAGATGGGAACCCAGGCACCGCTAAGCAACATGCAAATCAGCTGGATGTGGTAATTGGACAGAGCTGATGGGAACCGTTTAATAAACTTTGATAATGCAGCACAAAGTAATTGTTCAATTATTTCAGACAGTTCAGGAAGGACGACGGGGGTGGGGGCCGAGGGGGTCCAGAGAAATTACCTTCGCATATTAATCTTCTCGTCGAGGAGGAGACGGAAGGCTGTGGAGGAGGGTAGGGGGGAGGTGTTTTTGTTTTAATTCTGATTAACTGTACTTTCATCTGAGCATTTTTAAGCCGGGCTCTGTCTGGTCTTCCTTCCGTGGCTGTTGACGGAGTTCTGTTATCAGGATTTTAATTAACACCAGGTAGAGAAGGGGAAGTTGAGATGACATGCCATTACTTCTGTTTGATTTAAAGTCAACGCTGGGGATTCTTCTTCTCCGAGCTGTTGAAATTGTCTTATCTCCTGCATTCCAAGGATGGCTGTCTCATGTAAATGTCATCTCTGCTGTCCAAAATGTTACAACACACGCCAGCACAATAGAACGACTGTCTTGTTCCAAGAGACATGAGGGAGCCCGCGAGCTTTTGATCAAAGACTTGAGGCGAACATCAAAGTCATACCTCTTCGACTAAGCTCAGGCATCAGACCCCGCACACACGAAGGAACAGGGAGGTGGCAGGGAGGGGGGCGGAGATGCTGACTGGAGCAGAAGCACCTACCACCCAGCCTAGACGGGGCCTGGATTTGCAGGGTGGAATCCACCCACAAGAGAGCCCGGGTGTCATCGTGGTTTCATGATGAGCTGCTAACCTCAAGGTCAGCAATTTGAAACTCCCGCTGCTCCGTGGTGTCTACAGCACTTTCTATTCCTGGCAAGCACTGACAATCTCAGACACTCAGAGGGCCCGTTCTGCCCTGTCCTGTAGGGTCAGGGGAGTCGGTGTGAACTCGAGAGCAGTGAGATTTGATTCTCTGGAATCCACTTGCAGGCAGCCTGGTGGAGAAGGGCAGCAGAATAATACACTGGCCCTCCTTCTGCTAGACTGCAACTCACAGCCACGCTGTGAATGCTCCAGGTGCCCGGGTCTGGCTGGCCTATCTGGAAGTCCAGATAGAGCTCTCTGGTGAAGTGGCTCACATGTGGGACTGCTCAGCACAAGGGAAGCACTTAGAATTCACCGACAGCACAGGCGAAGGAGGCAGCAATTGGCTTGATAGACATTTACATCCTTGAAACCCCAAGAGGACAGGGCTAGTCTGTACTGCGGGGTCATTGTGAATGAAAGTGGGCTTGGGGGATAAGGGATTAATGGTGGTCAAAACGGGGTTCCTGGATAGTATAGACAATTAAATGCCTGAGTGACCATCCAGAGGCTGGTGGTTGGAACTCATGCAAAGGCTCTTGGCAGAAAGTCCAGGTGTCTGGATACATTGGAGAGCTCAGCTCTAGCACACAGCCATTAGTCACATTAGCTCTGCAGGGACTCAGAGGATTGTGGGCATGGGCTTTGCCTAAAGTCATTTGCCTGTGCAGACTTCTCCTCCAGAACTGGAAACTTGGAACAAGAGGGAGCCCCCACACATGTCTGAGAACTTTAGGACATGAAGGACCTCGCTTCAAAACCAGGTCGACTGCTATTAGCTGTATGACATTCCTCAAAGGAACTCTGGTGGCAATGTAGGTTATAAGCTGGGACTACTGATTTCAAGGTCCACAGTTTGAAACCACCAGCTGCTCCATGGGAGAATATCAAGGCTTTCTACTCCCATAAAGACTGGCTGAGAACTTCAGAAAGCCAGTTCTACCCTGTTCCATAGGGTTCCTATGAGTCAGAATCGACTGGGTGTTCTTGATTTTTTTGTTTGGGTTCGTGGCGGTGGTGGTTGTTTGGAGAGCTTGCCCCTTGTGTTAAGCAAGGTTCTCTAGAGAAACGAGACCAAATATAGATATACCATATTTGTTGGACCATAAGATGCACATTTTTCCCAAAAAAATGGGGGGGAAAGAAGGGTGTGTCTTCTGGTCCGAAGGTGTGGTACCCCAGAACATTTGTTATGATCCCATGTGCCCGCTTACTGTCCGCTGCTGTCTGCATGCTGTGGATTGCTGTGTGTTCAAGGGAAGTCCCACCTCCGGGAGTCTCCATGTCAGTCAGATCACAGGATCAGCAAAGTGCACACCGCCCCCCATTTGCTAGTGAAAGTGATGATGGTTCTTAACATCACTGTTGAGCTGATGCTGTTACATATTATACTGTTTATTTTGCTTTCATTTAATAAATATTTTTGTATACTGGTCCTATTGGTTCTGAATATTTTTTTCTTGTTCTCCTGCTCTAAAAACTGGATGTGTCTTATGGTCAGCTGCGTCCTATGGTCCACAAATACAGTATGTCTGTGTGCACGCAAGTGTGTGTGTATAAAGAGAGAGAGGAATGGGTTTATACAGCAAGAAAGAATATAACAGCTAATGAGTTCACAGAGCATTACAGAGGGCTCAGTTCAACCCACTCCCATGGAACAATTAATATTCTGGAATCCTTCAACTCACCTGGGCTTCCAAGGTCAAGGAAGCAGACAGCCGAGTCCTCGCTGGCACAAGGCAAGCAGGGTCTGCTCACAGGCAACAAGCAGCATGGAGGGTCACCAACAGTTAGTAGCTCAGAAGCTTAGCAAAGCCAGCCTGGATGCCAATGCAAGTTGACAGGTTACACCCAGCCTCAAGCTCAAGCGATGTATGATGGTCACATGAACAGCATGGCAAAGAAGAGCCCATGTATGTACTGCAAGATCCACATATGCCTCTAGCCTAACCAAAGGCTAGATCCATGGGCTGGGCTGGCCCTCAGGGGGTGTAGCTCACAGGATGAGGCAGAGAACTTAGCTACAGTAGCAGCACAAATACAAATGTTCCAGCACACTTCCTATTACCAGAAAGCAAGAGGTGGGGGGGAGGAGGGAGGCGGGCCTTGCAGAGCCATTTATCTCTTTGTCCTCCAATCAAACTGTGACCTGATTAATCACACGTGTTCCTATGGGCCAGGTTGGCCTAATAACCTAACTACCACATCCTCTCGGCCTCCATTTCTTTGTGTAGAAAATGTCTGGAATCAAATCTGATCTGTGGGGCTATGCGATGCTGTGCAATACCTCACAACAATACAAAATATCCAACCTGCGAATCCGGGGCAGATGATCCTTTCAAGACCAGTGGTGAGAGTGGTGATTCTGGGAGGGTGAAGGGAAGGTGGGGTAGGGAGGGGGAACTGATTATAAGGATCTTCATATACCTCTTCCCTGGGGTACAGAAAACAGGGAAGTGGGTGAAGGAAGATGTCAGACAGTGTAAGTGATGACAAAATAGTAATAATTTATAAATTAAGGGTTCATGAGAGAGGGGGGAGCGGGAAGGGAGGGGCAAATAGCAAGGACTTAAGCAAAAGGCAAATGTTTTGAGAATGATGATGACTTGGCATACAATGGATGTATGTGTGGATTGTAATAAGAGTTGTATGAACCCCCAATAAAATGATTAAAAAGAAAAAGAAAAGAACCAACCATTGATAAACACAACAGAGTAGATGATCTGCAAGAAGACAGGTATGACTAGGTATGAACTAGACCAAGGTCTAGAACATAAGGATTCAAGCTATGCTGTTAAGAGTTAGAAGAGGAACAGCCTCAATGGTGGGGCTGAGATGGGGTGGGCAGGGACGGGGATACTGTAGTGGGTAGGGAACATGCTGGGAGCAGTGAGAAGGTATATGTTTGGATCAGGGTGGGGTGCTATGGGGGTGCACATACGGAAGGAGTTCCCCAGAATGTGCCTTGTGACAGCCAGGCCTCAATAAAAAGGATGGATTGCATCAGGAAAACTAATCCATCGCACATTGGATGGTGGTGACGATGAGAAGACCTTTCAGGAAGAGCACGTATCAGGGGGCCGGGGCCAAGACCGTCGGCCTGGACAGTGGCTCTCCCTAGTGGGTCTGGTGTTTTCATCAAGGTCATTGTCATTTCGGTAGAATCCCCTCCGACCCAGAGATTGGGGTCTGACATTCGGCAGCAAAAAACCGAACTCACTGCCATCCAGTCGATGCCTCATCCTCGTCGTAATCCTGTATGGCAGGGTAGAGCTGGCTCTGTGGGTTACTCCCCACCGGATGTCCCGCCCACCTCCCCACAGCCCCTATCTTCTTTCAACTCATGGCTAACCAAGTCAATTCTGACTCACTCTGACTCTACAATGAACTTCCCCTGTGGGTTTCCAAGGCTGTAAATCGTTACAAGAGGAGGAAGCCTCGTCTTTCTCCCTTGGAGCAGTTGTTGGTTTTGAACTGCTGACTTGTGGTTAGAAGCCCAGCATATAACACTGTGCCTCCAGGGCTCCTGCTCTCCCCCAAACAAAACAAACTCAGGGACAGCAAGTCCATTCTGACTTATAGTGACCCTATGGGACAGGGTAGAAGTCCCCCCGTGGGTTCTCGAAGCTGTAACTTTTCCAGGGAGCAGAAAGCCTCATCTTTTTCCCACAGAGCTGATAGTGGTTTTGAACTGCTGACCTTAGGGTTGACAGCTTAGTCAATATGTAACACATTATAGGACCACAGCCTTTGGTTAGGCTAGAGGTATATGTAGATCTTGCAGTACGTACATGGGCTCTGGGGTAAAATTGAAAATGTTTTAAGGAAATCCAGATAATGGTGATTTCCTGTATTTGTAAAAATCTATCTATCTCTAACAATTTTGAAATGGCTATGAAGGACAGGATTGGCTTTTCCATCTCAAAAGTTTGCCAACCCCTGTTCTAGGACATGAGCCATTTACACGCCCAGAGATTCCAGTTAATGAAAATAATGGTTTGCTAATGGCCAGGTTGTATACTTCACACCTGGCACGTACATCATTTTGCAGGCTTCACACAAGCTTGCGCGCCACTGTATTCCAGGCTCCTGGATCTGGATGGTTATGATGACAACTGGTATCTGGGATCCCAGGGCCCATGTTGGACAGGTTCACACAGCAGCATCCTACCTCCAGGACTGCAAACACTGCCCGATGGGAGAAGATGAGTCGGGAACACGGGCCAGAGGGGCTGCCCCTGGACACAGGAACCAAGTGCAGGCCAAAGCTGCTGCCAGAGGTGCCCAATCTGTGTCAAACCAGTCGACTTCGCCTCTTTTCTTAACCCTGTAGCCAACGTCCCATTAACCCACTTGGAGAGCCACCAGGGAAGCCTGGACAGGTGTTAAATTACCTTTCATCATCCCACAGGTGTTCAAGCTTTGCAGCAAAAGCACACGTCATGTGTCTCAAAGTGGGGTGGGGGGAGGGGGGGCTGCGCTGAGGATTTTCTGTGAGCCCAGGGCTCTGGAGATCCCATCACTCACGTCTGACTTAGAAATGACCTGGATCAAGGGCTCGGCTTTCTGAGTAAGTCAGGATGATGGAGAGAAGACTCGCCGGCTGTGCACGTGAGAGAGAAGCCCCTTCTTCGGGGAGCACCGCCGCAGCTGGGGAAGGGACAGCATCCCAAGTCTTACCCAAAGCTCTGGAGCCAGCACCCCAGAGTGTACATGCTTTAGAGCTCTCCAGAACCTGTACCCCACTGTCCCCCAACCCCCACGCTCTCACCCCACCAGTCCTCTGTTTCTTTGTGTGTAATCTCCGTAGACTAAAAGAGTGAAATCAAGGTTCTTCGTACACTTAATGAGCCACCTTCACTCAAAAATCTAAAGTTGAAAAAAATTTCTAACAAAATAAAATAATTAAAACAATTTTTTAAGGCCAAAGTGACCACATGAACTCTGCTGGGAACGCCCAGGATTATGCTAGCAAAACCGCCACTGTTCCTGTTGGATGGGCCCCCTGCAGTGGAATAAGACCCCCAAGGCAGATCAACATCAAGCACTGTACACTAAGATGCATCATCACTCTCAAGGTACATTTCCCACTGGTAAGTTGGCCTGGCATTTTCCAGGCTCAGAGAAAGAAGTGCATCAGAGAGGGGTCCCTGCCGGGGCATGCTAGCATTCAACGCACACATTCAGCTGCAAGCAGCTGGGCTTCTCCCCTCTTTGTGCCATGGTCTGGATGCTTCATTTACCCAAAGTGAAAGGTACAGATTTTGAGACACAAAACCAATTGGCTGGAGGGAATCCATCAACTACTATGTCCAGGGCAAAGGACCTGCCCAAAGCAGTCCAGCATCTATCTCCGGGTATCAGTCAAACACAATAGCCCACTCAGGGCAGTCGAGGAGGCCAGCTCTCTGTTCCCAAGGAGCACGGGGCTGAGAGGTGAAGAAGTTTCACTGGAGTCCGGGAAATGGAATTAAATTTACATTGAAGCCCATTTGTCTCCCCTAAGACCTGCGGTCTCCCCCCAGTGATCACACCGCACACAGCCACCTCCGACCCCACACGGGTGAGTCAATTACTAGGTGCGGCCCCTGTGCGGGAGAAACAGTTCTGATGTGTTAAGTTTGAAAACAACTGCAGAAGGGAGAAGGAAAGGGACCGGTGGCCCCTTTAGAGACTGTGTCTGAGTCTATAGAAAGGCTGTCTGGCAACCCGCTGGGTCTTTGTACAGAAGTTGTAAAGCCGCTCTTCATGTGAAAGGAGTTGGAAGAGAGACGTGTGAGGCAGGAGAAAGCGCACTGCAGGACTGTTGACTGTCTGATGTCAGCCAAAATGAGTTCTTCCCACACCGGGAGGCTCCATCAGCACTGGCCACCACCTGCTGTCACAAGCAGAAGGCAGAGTCCCTCTACCTCGTGCATTGCCAAGGAAGCCTTTCTGACGGGGAGTGAAGCATAGGACAGGGTTTTCTGAGACTCTCACTCTTGAGGGGAGTCAAGAGCCTCATCTTTCTACCACAGAGTGTCTGGTGGCTTCAAACTGTTGACTTCACAGCTGCCCAACTTCCTCACGCTTACTACTTTAATTCTTCTTTGGCTGAATTATTTTTGCTTCGAATTTCTTAGTTGATGCCCATGTATTTTTAGGAATGAAAGGTAGACTGAAATCAATGAGAAAAAAAAATTGTAGATAATTGGGATTTTGATAGAATTAGGTGGACACATATGTCCCAAGTAGACTCTGGTGGTAGGATTGGTGGGTGGGGTGTGGCCCATTTCTTCAGATTCCTGTAGCTATACAGGTTCTTGCTGGGCAGTAGCAAGTGTTTGGACAGGGATCAGAGCTTCCCAAGAAACCCGAGAAATTTAAAATGTCCGTGACCAATTTGTGTCCCTCGGGTCACACAATACTATGCAAATCCTGACAGAGAACCCAGTGGCAAAATCCAGATGAAATGAACCAAACACAGAAAAGAAAAAGGCCCAAGCAAAAGCCAATGTCCATGAGACAGGGAGTGGAAAAGGTCTAATACAAGTTCTTTCTTTTTTCTCCTAACACGATTTCTTGCTTCTGTTTTTAAACTCTGAGACCCAAAACGTACAGACTTGTCTTCGCTGACTAAAGCAAGTGGCTTGCGTGAACTGATCCACTAGGACATCCCCTTCTTAGTTATTCAGGTTTTAAGGTTCTCAGAGATCCTGGAGCCATCCCCATATCCAGACCTAAGGGAAGAACCTAGTGGTGGGGAGGGTTTCTCATCGAGGCCCTACAGTGGATCAGAAAGATGAGGAGACCCTAACTGCCAGGCCAGGGGATCAGAAAGAGGAGCCTCTCTACTTCCAGAAAAACCTATAGTCTTAGGAACCCAGAGGGCAGTTCTACTCTGGCCTTAGGGTCATAATGGGTCAGCATCAACTCAGAGGCAGTGATTTGGTTTGAGTTTTGTTTTGTGTTGTTTTTGGTTTATTTTTTAGTTTGGGGTTTTTTTTAAACAATTTATTTTATTGGGGGCTCTTACAGTCCTTATCACAATCCCTACATAGATCCATTGTGTCAAACACATCTGTGCCTATGTCGTCACCTTTTTCAAAACAATTTCTTTCTACTTGAGCTCTTTGTATCAGCTCATTTTGTTATTTTCCCTCTGTCGCCCACCCTCCCTTCCCCATGTCCCCATGTGAAAATCAATTATTGATAACCCCATGGAGTCCGGTTCTACTCTGTCACAAGAGGGGTCGCCAAGAGTCAGAAGAGACTTGTCAGCAACTGACATGCATGACACTCCCCTGCACTAAAGGCATCTCGGTTCCCCCCTTTAGCACATTTGTGGGGCCTAGGGTGGATTTGTCTGTCTCCCCAACCAGATGGGGACACTTCCTTCTGGCTAGTATCCGTAATTCCCCCTCCCCCCAGTTCCAGGTCTATTCCAAGGCTTGGCTACAAGTGTTTAAAAAATAGAAGCTGGGTTTACTAAAAGTGAGAGTGCTTTTCTTTTGAAACAGACTGTGCTAGTCCAGGTAGACTAGAGAAACAAACCCAGGGAGACTCACAGGTGAATAAGAGAGGGATTTATAGGCTGAGCCCCTGGTGGCGTCAGTGGTTGAGCGCGGGCTTGGTGGTTCAAATCCAGCGGCGGCTCTGACGAGCAGTGTTGGGTGACTCCCACGACCACCAGAGGCAGTGATGCCTCCCCCCAAAAAAAGAAAGGGATTTATATAAAGAGTAATTGTACATTTAAAAAAATCCCAGTCTATTCCAGATCAAGTCCATACGTCCAATAGCAATCTATAATATCCTCTTCAGAGTCAGGAAATATATGCAACGATGTTGAGTGCAGGGAGATCACAGGTCAGTGGATGGAAAGTCTATGGATCCAGCGGCGTAAGCATCTCAGAGCTGGCAGGGGTCTCCATGTGGTTCCTCCATCTCAGGGCACTGGCTGCATCAGGGTAGGTCCATCTGGCTTCTCCTCAGGGATGTCTCATAGGGAGGAAGCAGAGAGGGTGTCTCCCACCTCCAAGAAAGAGTAGTGGAGCTCTCAGAATCCACTCCAAGTTTGCCAGCTGTGAATGTCTTCGTCATGAGTCGAGGTTAAGCCTATAGCTGCCCTCAGTAAAGTGGGCTGTTCAAATCCACTGGCAGCTCCATTGGAGCATGGCCAGGGGCTCGGTTCCATCCATCCAATTGCCAGCCCAGAACACCCCTTGAGGGCCCTTCATATGGAAATGTCAGGACCTCAATGGTCCATTCCTGGTGACAGCTGTCACATCTGTAGATAGTCAGAACCTGGGACCAAGGACAGCTCACAGTGGAATCTCCGTATCTCAAGGGTAGAACTTGAAAACCCACCACCATCCAACGAGTTGATTTTGACGCATAGTGACCCCATGGGATAGAGTAGAACTACCCCAGTGGGTCTCTGGGGGCTTCTCTAACTCTTCATGACAGCGACCTCGTCCTTCATCCTCCGAGTGGCTCACAGGTCCAAGCATCAGCCCAGTGCACCATCACCAAAAAAAACCCCATGGCCATCAATTCAATTCTGACTCCTGATGACCCTATAAAACAGGGTAGCACTGTCCCTATGCGTTTCCAAGTCGAAAAAACACCCTCTTTTTCTCACAGGTTGGCTAGTGGTTTTGAACCGCTGGTGGTGCACAGTCCCATGAGTAGCCCGGCCTGACACCAGGGCTCCCAATTCCAGGAGTAGAAAGGACCAGCTGAGGCCGAGAGAGATCACAGGAGGGAATTTGAAATAAGCGTCCAGGCTGATGAAACCAGATGGCAGCATCTCCACCACGCCAAGTGACTGGTGGGGAGAGAAAAGATGGCAAAAGAAGAAGAAAAAGGCATCCCGAATTCGCCTCTGTGTCACGGAGACAAGGGTGAGTTGGGAGGGGTCTCACAACCAGGACCACCCGACCCTGCCTGATGTCTGAGTCTCTCACATCAGCACCACAGATGTACGACGCCGCGTCTGAAGCAGCAGGGCCAAGCCAGGCTGGCTGTGCACGATGGGTCTCACCGTCGTCCCTCAAGCACACATCACGCCCACAGAGATCAGCTGAGCCTTGACTTTGACTGCAGGTGATACCTCTTGGGTCAGAGAGAGCTAAGCTGCAGCAGACGATGGCTGATTATTCCATCATAGAATGCCAGGCCTTTCTTCCAAGGGGCCTCTGGGGGCAGTCGAACCACCAGCTGGTGGTGAGCAGCTGAGCTCATGAAGCACGTGACCCAGTCCTGGATTAATTATCTACCCACTGAGTCCACTTCTCCTGACGCCTTGCAACCTTATCGGACAGAATAGAACTGCTCCTAGACTTTCTGATACTGTAAAATCCTTCTGGGAGAAGTCAGCCTCACCACTCCCCCGGGGCGACGCTGCTGGATGAACCCACGGGCCCCCAGGGCCCCCCTCACCAGCCCCCATCTCCTGGAGTAGAGTGGGAGCTGCACCATCGTGGCTGTGGGAGGCCAGGGGAGGGAAGGAAGCAGGAGACATCCCACAGGCGGGGACCCAGGCCCAGTTGCAGAGCCCAGCTGAGCTCGCCCGGCTGCCCTGAGCGCTCACTTCCAGGATGCTGTGAATGTGCTTGGTCAATCGGGTGATTTACAGAGTGGCTCCGACCCCAATTCTTCCTGCGTTGTCCATGAACTTGTGTTCAAACTTTTCGCAATGAGTTATGACGCCGCACCCTCAAAATTCAATTACTTCTGCCAGACATCCGGCATAAATCAAAGCTATTTTCAATGAGTGGAGGCGAGGAAGCTCATCTGCGGGGAATTGACTCACCCAAGGTCACACTGCAAATCGAGGCCCCCCCTTCCCCCCAGGGAAATGGATGAGCAAGCCCTTCCTGTCGCCTATGTGGGCACGTTTTAGGGAAATGGGAAACGTGCCATTGAAACAGGTGCCCTCAAGCCCATACTATCTGATGGGGCCAAGGCCCCAGGGAAGAACCAGGGACTGGGGACAGATTCTGAGTCCCTCTCCCCAACCCCCATCAGGGACCCTAGTCCCAGCAGTAACACAAAGATCCTTGTGACTGCCCCATCAATAACCAAGTGCGGGGACATCTGAAGAAATGGGTCAGAAATGGCACACAGCCCTGCAGTTGAGCCCACACTTGGGGTACACAGGTGCCCATACAGCCATTTTATCTCAAAGCACCCATACCCCTAGGGGTTCCCCTACCCCACTCCAACATGGTCACCCTTTGCCTGTCCCTTTCACCCTCCCATCCCAGCACCTCCCTCTGGGTCTGAAACTAGGTGGGCCTTCGCCTCGTCTTAGTTTAAGGCATGAATTCATAGCCAGTCCGGATGCACCATCCCCTTCCTCTTCAACTTTCCATTTATCAGGACTTTCCTTTTCATCTGGGGTCCCTCTCGTTTGACATTCAGGTTGGAAGGCATTCATTAAGACCCAGAATTTTTGAGTGCCTTCTGTGTCCCGAGCACTATTTACAGACACTGGGCTTGCTCATGGAACAAGGGCGCTAGGCCACATCCCGGTGGGGGCATGATAAGCTGGTCTATGGAGAAAAGCAAGCAGTGATGACCCAGAAGAGAGGGGTCTCAGGGGTGAGGACCTCTGAGCTTCATGAGACGAGCAGAGGCAATCCTGGGGGGAGCAACTGCTATGAACTAACTGGTGTCCCCACACATCCATGGTAGTTGTCATCCCATTTGGGAAATGGAACTGTATGTGAGAGGGGTCATACCGCTAGACAGACTGCCTCTGAGATGCAGATGGAGCAGATTGGGCATGGAGAAGGAAGCAACCATGAGACAGACCCCGGGGACACGAAGACCACCAAGGTACTGATGCTGAAAAGAGGCAAGGGCCTTCCTGCATGACGGACTGAGCAAGAAAGCCCTCCCTGAGAGACACTGCCCTGATTGGGACTTCCAGACCCCTACATGGCGAGGACATGAAATTCATGTTTGATCATGCCATCCGCCTGTGCTGTTTCTGGTAGAGCTGCACTAAGAAACCGAGATGTCCAAGAAGCGCGTGGAAACAGCAGGTGCAAAGTTGCGTGCTGGAAGGAGCACGGGGAGGCTGCGGCACGGGCAGGAGGCTGCTGCAGCCTCGGAGCAGTGTGAGAGGGCAGGCCACACCCAGTGGGCCATCAATGGCAAAAGGCTTTCATTGCAAACACTTGGGGGGGCGCTGAACCAGTGGTGCAAATCTGTCTTCCGTGTATAAGAGGTCACACTTGGATCCAGATAAATGAAGCTTTGGGGGAGGAAAGAAAAGATTTGGAACTTGTCCCATCTGATAAATAATCCTTCCTTCACATCCTAAGGTTCTATTTGAGCGACTTCCTTTAACATGCACTACAGTGGCCTAAGCATGTCTTATTAGGATGGAATGGAGCCCCTGAATGCACTAAAATGCCTTTAACGGCGACATTAGCTATAATCTACCGCCAGCAAGTCGATCGGACTCACCACCACCCTGGAGGACAGAGCAGAACTGCTCCATTGGGTTTCAGAGACTGACTCTCTAAGGGAACCAGCAACCTTGTCTTTCTACCTCAGAGCAGCAGGTGGGGTTGAAGCACCAACCCCAACACTTAACCTGTGTTTATTAGCTATTCAATTAGGGGGAGAGGTGGAGAGTTAGATTAATTGACTGATAACATATTAATCAATAGATTAATTGACAGAGGACAGACGTCCTTCTAATCCTACTATGTCCTCATCAACACTGTTCTAGTCATTCCCAGAGAGCTTCCAGATTTGTGTGCACCAATTCAACAGTGACTAGTTTATTAAAATAACTACCAGTGAGCAACAGACTTGTTTGTTTTCTGAAATCAAGTGTTTTGAGGATGGGCACTTCATGATCTACTTTAATATCTTCCAGTACCATGCACCTTTCCTTCTTTTGTTTTTCAAAGAATTGTCATGGGTTTGTTTCTTTTGGGTATGGGGCAGTTCGTTTTGGTTGTTTTCTTTTTTTTGGGGGGGGTTGTTGTTTGGGGATTGTTTTTACAGTTCAGGGGTGTTTGGTTTGAGGTTTGTTATTTATTTGCAATTTATTTCCCAGAGAACACCAGACCCCAAATTTTAATCACAAATCCTTTGTATTTTAATTGGAAGTGACTGCCTATAACACACACTTAACTCAGGTTATTTTATTAGGTGTTTCATTAAGGGGGAGGGGTGGATAATTGATTAATAGCAGATTAATCAATAGATTAATTGACAGAGAACAAACATCCTTCCAATACGGCCATTGTGTCCTCATCAACACGGCTCTAGTTGTTCCCAGAGAGCTTCCAGCTTTTTATGCACCAATTTAACAGCGATTGGTTTATTAAAATAACTACTGTTGCTTATAAAAGCTCATTATAGAAATCTGGAAAACATGACCAGAACATAGGAAAGAAAATATAGACTCAAATAAAACTCCCCCTGGAACAGCAGCATGCAGAGAGAGGCATTGTGAGAGGGTTGGGGGGGGTCCCATTCCTCCTTAAGGGGGGCGCCTTCCGCACACCTGTGCTTGTGCATTTAGTACCCAGGCTGTTACATTGTAATTCCCACAAAACTGGAGCTTCACCTTTGATCCTGGGACCAGGGATATTCTCCCAAGCTACTGATATTACATCCCAGAAGTACAGGAGGCTCATCCCCCAGTCTCACCTAGTAAATACCGCAGAGATTTCTTGGCTACCGTTGTTCTGGTAGATAGGCCTGGCTTCCCCTGACCATCCCTCACAGATCAATTCTGCTCTGTGGCCACCGGGTCCTGGTCATTGGTTCGTATTTCTCCTGATATGCAAAAGCCCCCTCTGCAGAAAAGATGGTAACCCTGTGCCTTCCGTATGCATCATCTCCTGTGTTACAGGCCTTCTCCTTAGAAGGAGCCTCTGGAATGGACTGTAAATCCTTACATGAGCAGACGGCATCACTGTCTCCTGCAGAGAAGCTGGTGGGTTTGAACTGCCAATCTTGTGGTCCACCACACCTAACCCATTCCACCACCATACGCAATTAGGTGTGCTTGTTTTCCAAACGTTACATGGTTTGGGAATATGGTGAGAGCTCGGGCTCTCCTGAGCTTGAATCTTCTCCCACGTAGTCAATCCTCACAAGATAACTGGTTGCGCTATCTACCCTTTTTGTTTCTAAGTTGAAGGCGTTTTTCAATCCATGACAAACAAAAACCACTGCCATCAAGTTGATTCAGACTCAGAGAGACCCCAGAGGACAGGGTGGAACTGCCCCTGTGGCGGTCCAAGACTGTAACCCTTTCGTTTCTTAGCAGCTTTAGGGCCACATAATTCACACAGACAACTCGATGCCTCCATTGCATCAAGAAGAGTTGGACAATCTTCACCACAGTCAGTCCCAGAACATTTTCCTCTCATACAACAACTGATGAAGATGCTTATAACTCGTTATGGAAGCAGAAGGTCTATTCTTTCTCCCAAAGAGCGGTTAGTGGTTTCCAACTGCCAACCTTGACATTAGCAGCCCAACGCTGGAACCACCGAGCCACCAGGGATTGCATTTTCATTCTTGACTGGGCACTCGTGGGTCTAGGACGGCCTACCCCACTCCATTTTGCTGTTCCTTCTTCAACACGTCCACCAGACAGAGCGAAGGCCCACCTGAGAAAGCCACACCCATTAGCGGTTCTGTCTCCACAAAGATTTGACTTCATTGAGCGCCACGTGCTCTTGTTAACAGGCGTTGAGCCAGCATCCATGGGTATAAGTATCCAAACTGACTGCCATCGAGTCAATTCTAACTCATACTGGACAGGACAGAGCTGCCCCTGGGGGTTTCAGAGACCGGGATTCTTTGGGAGAGTTAAAAGTCCCTGTGGAGCAGCTGGGAGTTTGGAACTTGCAGCCTTATAGTTAGCAGCCCAACATGGATAGACGTGGATCTAGAGCTTGCCACCCCTCCATGCCCCATGCTCTGCCTGGGATGAAGGCAGAGACCCTGAAGGGAATGACTGAGAAGCGTCGGGTGCTGGTGGCTGGTCCCCTTTGTCCTGGCTCCTCGAGTCTCCCCTCCCCGGGGGACCTCAAAGGAGTGGGGAGGCTATTCAGGTAGCAATCCAGGGCCTGGAAGGAAGTCTTTTTTGACAGACAGATGGAGATTATCCTGGTGGGCCTGGCCCAATCAGGAGAGCCATTGAACACCAGAGAGTCTTCTCCAGCAGGCAGTAGTAAAGAAGGCTGGGGAGACTGGATGCTTAAAAGGGCTGGTTGGAAAATGGTGGTAGCCAGTGGGATGAGCTTTCTCTCCATACGGACTCCTGCAGTTACCTGAAAGAAAGTGGAGAGCGTTCCCCCACTTTAGCTCCCAGATGAGGACTCAGTTGGCCATCACCTGGATTAGTCAGAGTATGCTGGGCTTCTCGTCTACGAAACCATACCCACCCCCTGGGTCCCTGGGTGGTCTCAATGGTTTGCACTCAACCGCTAACCAACAGGTTGATGGTGTGAGTAGTGATACCCGAATTAATAATGAGCCTGACAATCAGCTTCCCTGGCAGTTATAGGCAAGGAGTCCCGTGGAACCCACTCCCCCTCCTTTATCACATGAAGCATGTGACTCAGTACCGACTCAGTGTCAACAGGCTTGGACTGTTGGTTTCGGGTTTTGATGTTGCTAAGTTTGCTGTCATGATGCTCAAATACAGCACACCATGTGGCATCTTGGGTTACACGTTGGGCTGCTAACCTGAAGGTCAGCAGTTCAAAGCCACCAGCCACTCTGAGAGAGCAAGATGAGACTTCCTACTTCCATAAAGAGTTACAGTCTTGGAAACCTGTGGGGAAAGTTCTACCCTGTCCTGTAGGGTCACTCACTGTAAGTCAGACTCAAACCCCATGGCCTTGAGTTTGGTCTGGGGGGTTACGGCAGGCTATGACTCCATCCCACACTGACAGAAAGGGTGCCCTGGTGGTGTAGTGGGTTACCCACAAGCGCACAGAGGGAACCCACCAGCCATGGGGAGGAAGAATGACAAGGCTTCTGGTTCCCTTTCCTCTAGCTCTTGAATGCTTCCTCCCTCCTATCCTCATTATCATGACCCCAATTCTACCTTACAAATCTGGCTACCCCCGAACGTATACACTGACTGGTACAGATAAGAGCTGGAAACACAGGGAATCCAGGACAGATGCACCCCTCAGATAAACTTCCAATAATGAGAATAGTGATAGGGGGAAGGTGTGAGGAGAAAGAAGGAACTGATCACAATGATCTGGAGGGCAGACAACAGAAAAGTGGGTGAAGGGAGGCACTGGTCAATGTAAGACATAGAGAAATAATAATAGTTTAGAAATTATCAAAAGTTCATAAGGAAAGTAAGGTGGAGGAGGGAGGGGAAAAAATAAGAAGCTGATACCAATGGCTCCAGTAGAAGGCAAATGTTTTGAGAACGATGAGGGCAATATATGTACAGATGTGCTTGACACAATAGATGGATGGATGGATTGTGATAAGAGCTGTACGAGGTCCCAATTAAATTATTAAAAAAAAAAAAACAATTTACAGCCTTGGAAACCCAAAAGAACAGTCTGCTGTGCCCTATGCAGTAGCTGTGAATTAGATGGGACTGTGTGGCAGCTTAGGACAATAAAACACCATCCCGTCAACACCCACAAGGCTAAAGGGACAGTCAGAACGGGGGTCTCCCTCTGTCGGCCTGTTGACAAGAGATTTCCCATCAAATATCAGAAGGGGGATGGAGTGGAGGGGTCCAGGCAGAAGTGATGGCGCCCAGCCCCTAACCTCCCCCTGGCGGGGGCGGGGAGATCCTCCCTAGACCAGAGTCTCTAGCAGCCTGTCTGAGCCATTTGCACATCAAGAGGATGACTTGGACAACATCACTCAACCCCCACTTTGATTTTTCCAGACAGCCATGGTGAGAAAGGGCACCAGAGGCAGTGTTAGGGAATCCAAAGCCTTCTCTATCTCTGTCTGCCTTCAAAAGGGAGTGTGCCTGGCAGCCTTGTTGGTGGGGGGGGGGGGGGGGGGGGGGGGGGGGGGGGGGGGGGAATGCACTGAAGAAGATGGGCAGCCAGCAGCCACAAAGACAGGGAAGGGACCAAGAGACAAGGGGTGCATGCCTCCCCCACAGGAACGTCCCGCCGCCCTCCCACTGGCCCCACAGTCCACAGTTTGGGATTTAGACATATTCAAGTTTTTCTAAGCTTCAAATTAGCCCTTGTAAGAGCTTATCTTCTTCTCCCCCAATTGACTTTAATCAAGTGCTTCAGAAGCTGGGGAGTATTTTCAGTTTAATCAGGCCCTTCAGGCGGGCGCCTGGGGACTGCGGCGAGCAGGGCCTGCTGCCACCTGGCACCCCCCACCCTGTGGGCCTGGGGACTGCCAGGAAGACTAGTCCCACACGGGGAAGGGGGAAGGGGGCGTGGAGTGAGAAGGGGACCCAGAACAGAGCACCTGACTTCAAAACCTTGAACCTCTTCATCTGACAACGGGCTTGTTAAAGGATGACCCACCCAGCCCAGCCCATTTCGCTTTGTTCTGTTTGTTTGTTTGGAGTGCTGAAAGCACACTGACTGCTTGGCTTGATTTTTGCTTGAGGACCTCACTTCTGGACCCCCAAATCGGACCTCCGTCTGACCAGATGGCACATACTTGCAGACCAATCTTGACTTTCAAACAGTAACCACACCCCAGGCTGGCGTCCACCTCAAATCCTGATGTTCCCAGATGCATCTCGAGAAAGCTGTGCCCCTCCGGGTTGCCAGTGGTGGGTTTTGCCAGAACGGATCGCCAGCCCTCTCTTCCAAAGCAGTTCTCAGTAGACATGGACTGACGCCCTTTTGTGTCCCAGGTCAACTTTTTAAGCCCTCGCCCCACCCTGGGTCATCCTGCCTGAGCCACGACCCAACACACCCCAGGGAGTGGTTTCTGACTCCCAGCCAGCCTTTCAGGACAGTTGGGCTGTGCCCGTGGCTTTCCCTGATGGTCACTCTTTATGGGGGCAGAAAGCTGGTCTTTATCCCTTGGAGTGGCTGGCAATTTCGATCGACTGGCCTTGGGGAGAGAAGTCCACCATGTAACACCCCCCCCCACCCCCCAGCAGCAGGACCCCTCACTAGCATTTCCTGAGCACAAGCTGGGTGCTGTGTACTCAGAGCTATCCCATGCACACTCTTCTATCCTCCCCCCAGTGCTGTGAGGGGTCCTGTCCACGGCGGCTGAAATAATGGAGCAGAGAGGCCAGGTCCTTTGCCCCAAAGCCCTCTGGCTCTGCTTCCGTGCTCCTGAGAATCAGACAATGAGTGGAAAACCTAGGCTGTGTACACCACACACACACACACACACACACACACACACACACACTCCAGTGAGAGAGGCTGCTGGACGTGCCTTGGAAATTCCAGGTATCAGGGGCCCCAGCAGACGACCTGGAAAGGGGAGCTGGGGGTTATGGATTTATGAGAACACGCAGCAAGGGGAGGGGAAGGGGAGGACAGAGAGAGGGAGGGAGAGAAGCAAGCCTGAGATTTCCAGGGAGCCTCCAGCCCCAGCCTGAGCCCCCAGGGACAATCTCTGCCTCCAGGTAAGCGAAAGGGGGTCCAGTGAGTCAGCCAAGCCAAGGGCTTCTGGGAGAGACACGTACGGGAGATTGGGGGGAGACGGTCTACTTACAAAGACAAGCTGCTAAGATGTCCTGGCCTCAGTTATCTGGTCTGTAAAAGGGGAATGGAAATAAACTGACTTCAGAGAACGATGATGAGACCTGGTGAGAGGGGCTTAGGACTGAGCCTTGGTAGTGTGGACCCCTACCCACTCTCTCCCGTTTCACGACTTCCTGGAGCAGGACACTTCACTGTTCTCCCAACAAACAGCACGACGCATGGTTTCTAACTGTTGGACTTGTGATTAGCAGCCCAGGGCAGAACCACTATGCCACTATGCTACAAGCTGTTGGAATGCGACTGGCTCCTTTCACTGTGTGGCTTTGGGTAAATTGCTTAGCCTCCCTGATTAGGATCTGCCGCTGGCAAGGCAGGACCCTTTGTGCGTTCTTAGGATGAAATGAAGCCAAAGGAAGGGAATGGTCTCAAACGGGCAGAGTGGCCTGGATTTCAGGGGAGCCATAGGAGAGAGAGACATCACAAACAAGGTGCAGGAACCCCACCCACACTCGCTAATGCTCTGCTCAGGCCAGCCCCTGCTTTCTCCATCCATGAGGGAACTGTTGGGGATTGCTCCCTTAGAATGGGACCACACGCGGACATAAGCCTTCCCCTCCAAACCCACCTGCTTCTCCCCGGGGAGAGCAAGTTCTATCAGATCCGAGCAGCTCTGTGAGATGCAGAAGTGCACTGCACTGCGCCCCCCAGCGCCCACCACCTACACTTCTAGCGATGGTGAACATTGTGACCAAGGACGCTTCCGAGCAGGCACAGCCTGCACAGCGGGCAGGGCTGGTACCTCATGGCGCCCCACTGCTCTCACCCCTTGATTGCCTCTGCACCCGCGTCCGGTTCACCTTCCCCAGAAACTCAGCTAGGCCGAACAGATATGGAAACGTCAACACTTCCGTTGTCTTATCAAATGTTCCCAGCCTATTAAGTTGTTCGGTTACACTGGAGAAGAGTCGGGCCTGCAAATAGAGGGAGGGGGGAGACCCTGCCCAGGAGGCTGGAGCGGGGGGCTTGGGGAAGCAAAAGGCAGCTCCCCCACCTTCCTGCCCCCACTCTCATCCCACCACTAAGGGAGGGCGCATGTGCAGGCCTGGCTGACCACGGAGTCGGGCCTCCCCCTGATTCTCCAAGGGCCCAGAAGTGCTAGGCGTGAGCATCCAGGAGCCCAGGAACAGCAGGGCTCAGGCAGCTTCTCAGAGAGAAGGAACCGAGGACTCAGGCAGCAGCGTGTCCAGCTGCCACCCTCTTTGGGAAGCGGCTTCGTTCCAGGAGCCTCTTCTTCGGCATCTGCTTGACCAGGACAAGGGGCAGAGCCCGGGTTCCCTCCCACTCCCAGTCCTCTGCCATCGAGTCTGTTCATCGCGTGGCAACCCCACAGCAGCGGTTCTCAACCTTCCTCATACCACGACCCTTTCATACAGTCCTCCTTTGGTGGCGACCGCCCAGAAACCATGAAATTATTTTCTTGCTACTTCCTGTCATTTGCTTCTGTGATGAATCGGGCGACCCCTGAGAGAGGGTCAGGAGTCTCGACCCACAAGTTGAGAACCGCTGCCCTACAGGGAAGAACAGAACTGCCCCTGGGAGGGTTCTAAAGCTGAATTTTTACAGGAGGAGACAGCCTCCTCTTTCTGTCACAGAGTGGCTGATGGGCTTGAACCACCGGCCTTTGGGCCAACAGCTCAACATTTCACCCCCTACACCACCAGAGATTCCTAGCCTCGACTAGTGAACTCTCAGTGTCTCAGAGTATGGACTGTTGGATGAAGACATCCTTGTTGGATCAGACTGGAAGGCCAGAGTTCAGAGGCAGCCTTGCCCAGACCCAGCCAGACCCCTGGACACTTGCTCTGATGGCCAACGTCAGAAGCAAGGTAGAAACTCCCAGCACAGATCAGAAGAACGGCAGGCATGCGCAGACTTGGAATCAGATCCTGCCCAACTCTGACGCATGTCCCTGGAAGCAGCACCTCCCTCCTCAACCAACCATGGGCCCCGACTCAGCCATGGGAAGAACTGTCACAGTGAAGAATCTGTGAGGTTCCTTCATAATGTGGGGCCATTATCACAACCACTGGCTGCTCAGAGATGAGAGATGAGGCTTCTACTCCTGTGAAGAGTTGCAGCCCCGGAAGTTCACAAAGGGACCAGCTCTGCCCATCCTGTAGGGTCACTTTGAGTCTGTCTTCACTCAACGGCAGGGAGTTTGATTTGGGGTTCCTTTTTTGAGCACAGGTCTGGGTTGGGAGGTCTGGGCAGGCCAGGATCCGGGAAGCGTCCGCAGGCATCGTTCATAAAGACTTGGTTAAGGATGTGGAGCAGGTGGGGCAGCCCCTCCCAGGCAGAGCCACGTTGTTGAAGTGGCCGTGGTTGGGGGGCGCTGTCCAGTTACAACTCGAGAGATCGAGTGTAACAAGACCTGCTCCTGAGCCATCATCACGTCTTCATCGGCCAGTGGTTCTCAGCCCAACCGCTCATTAGACTCCGGGGGCAGCTTTAAAAACTACCCCAACCCAACGCCCTCCCAAGCCATTAAATCAGGATCTCTGGGCATTTGGTGCAGCGGTGTGGTTCAAAGACCAAGACACCTCAGCCTCCCAAGCATGTTACCAGATAGAAACCCCCCAAGGGACCCCACAGAACAGGGTTCAGCTGTAGGGAGCTCCACATATGCAGGATCCCCAGGGCTGGCGAGGAGAAGCCCCTCCCCCGGAAGCTGGCTCCCGGCTGGGTGGTGCTGGGTTCTGGGCATGCCATGAGGTAGCGCAAGCTCTTAGGCAACTGGCAATGTTAAGCAGGGAGACATTCCCATGGGACAGAACAGCACTGGGCTTAGTGTCTCCCTTGCAGAGACCATAGGGTTGAGGCTCTGGCCAGTGATCTTATTCACCCAAGGTGGCCCAGTATCCTGAGCCTGACATTCAGTGTGGCAGTCATGTACTTGATGTCAATTTCATGATTGGAAGTGTAGGGGTGGACTAGCCTGTCACTCTGGAGATAGCCAATGCGACCTCTGTGTGGGCATGGCTTTCTCCTGAGAATTCTGAGAAGTTTCGCAGTATTTCCCATTTGGAGGAGAGAAACTTTGACTGAGTCTCCGTGAGACGAACTACAGACAAGACGAAATGACAGCATGCTGATCAATCCTGATTCCTGGAGAATGAAGGAGCTGGAGGAGAGGCCACATAGGCTTGCTCTGATGGAGCCAAATCTCTGGGGCCAGAGAAACCACGGAGAGACCCCCGCCAGTGCTGAGAGGCTTCTACTGTCACCAGACACAAAAGACTCTGCACCTACTCGCCTGTGATTGTCCTGGTGTCATCGCATGTGTTTCGTAAGACAGGAGAAGACTTTATAGACTGGCATCAGACATATGGGCTAATATCGGACTTATGACTTTGGACTGGACTGGGTTGGGATGCTTTCTCAATGTTCCATTCCTCTTGTATATGAACCTTTCCCTTATATCCACATGCATGTGGATATAAGAGGCCCATGCAACCCTAATGAGATGGCAGCTCCCCCTCCCCCTCCCACGTTGTCATTCCCAACAGGGCTTGGCTGTGAAGTGTTAGGCACGGTGTGCCAGCATGAATGCTTGACAGTCGGCGGGGTTGGAAGCTCGGGTGGCAGATGGGTGTGGTTGGCAGCATATGGCTTGAAGTGGAGGTTCGTTGTTTATGTGTTGTCTTTTTTTTTACAAACGACAGTTGTCTATTTATGCCTACAAGGCAAGGAGCGGATTCAGAATGAAATTGCGCACTTGAGAGAGGTGTGTGGATGCTTCTGACCGAGAGGGGGATTTCAGGGTGAGGCCGCCTCCCTCTGCCGCCACCCAGGCTGGAGCCAGAGACCAGTGAGATTTGGGGGGGGGGGGTGGCGCGGTCTCCATCTAAGGAGGAGTTTGTCTGGAATATCTATGAAGCTGTTGATGCAGGGCCGAGGTCCCAGGCACCATCGCAGGCCCAAGTCCCTGGGGTTTCCGATGGCTAACACATATGTGTGCCAGAGCCTTGGTAGCCTAGTGGGATACTAGCTGGTCTGCTCACCACAAGGTCAGTGGTTCGAAACCACCAGGGGGTCCTTGGCAGAAAGACAAAGCTTTCTACTCCCATAAAGAGTCAGGGTTTCTGAAACTCACGGGGCCCATTCTACCCAGTCACGTAGGATGGCTCAGAGTCGGGATTGACTCCCAGCAATGAGTGAGGACAACTGTTTGGGCCTGAGAGGCTCTGGGCATTCTTGTCCTGAAAATGACCTCTGTTGGTGGCCAGGGTCTGGGTCCTGAAGGACTGAGTCTTGGCATGTCCTTGACACATTTGACAAAGGGAATCTAGGATATCTTCGCAAGAAGGAGGACACTGCCAGCTGGGACAATGACCAGGTCTCTATCTGCTGTGCCCAGGGGGGTTTTGGCTGTTAAGAGAGGGGTCAGCAGTTGACCACCACCAGCCACTCCCCAGGAGAAAGAGAGGGCCGCCCACCTCCATAAAGAGCACAGTCCTGGGGACCCTGTGGGCCAGTCCTCCTCGGCCCTGTAAGCAGCCCAGCAGGGTGGACATTGGGCTCCACAGAAATGCACCCAGGGCCATCAGAGAGAGGGTGCTGGGAGACCAGCCACCTAATTTCTGTATTTAATGGGTGAGGAGAGCAGAGATCAGAGGGACAGGGAAGCTGCATCAGGATCCCCCCAGTCAGGAGGACCTCTGGGAATCAGCAGGTCCCTGTAGCCTTGAGAGTTGACCAGCTGCAATCTGGGGAGGCCAGAGAGGACACTGAACCCTCGCACATAGCCCGCAGAGAAAGGAGAAGCAGACGACCAGCTCTGGGCAGGGAGAGCCAGGAGACCATGCACCTCTTCCTACAACCTTAGAAGGATTGGTGCATCTACTTGCTGGTCACCATACTCATACCATGTGAGCAGTCCCATGCAGGCCCAGCACTGTCCTCTGGCTACTCCACTCTGGACAGTCAGCGACAGCCTCCTCTGGAGGCACACACAGGGTCAAAGACCTCTGACCCTTTGGGCAGGTGTGTACAGGAAAGCACAGAAGCTGATCTGGTTTGAAAATGCCTCCTGGGTCCCTGGGAGGTTGGGGAGAGGCCCCTTTGTCTACCTCATGCTTCTCCTTGACTTGGCCACCTCACCTAACATGCTGCCAGGTCCTGGTGACCCATGTGGGCAACGTGGACCAGCTCTAAGGGGTTTGCAAAGGCTGTGACTTTCAGAAACAGATCTTCAAACCTGTCTCGTGAGAAACCTCTGGTGAATTCGAACTACTGACCTCCAGGCTAATGGTCTCATGCTCAACTCCTTGTACAACCATGCACTCCTCTGGGCCTGAGGAGGCACCACTCTCACACAGCTTCTCCGCCCTATCAATGCGTACACCGTGGAACTTAGAGAAGACAGTGGCTATCTCAAAATCACGGGAGACCCAGGTCTTGGGGCCAAGCCTCCACCAGCTCCCGGTCTTTCTGCAGGAGATCCCCTCCCTGCTCCAGTGGCGCCCAGAGCAAGCCTGAGTGACCCCTCAGGTCTTCCAAGGTGCAGAGGTGCTTGGAGTCCGGTAGACTTGAAAAATCCTGTGTTTTCCAAAAGCTGAAATTGAAAAGTGCTGTCATTTCCTTTAAATACATTCTTTTGAATAAAACATCTCTTCCGGATGCCAGCAGCAAGCTCGGAAACGTGTTCGAGATGACATGATTGATCACAAGAAGGCTTCCTCAAGATGTTCCTAATTTCATCTTCCCCGTTGAAGAACGCGAACTTTCTCACATGATGTATGGCCGGCTAAGAAGGCGTGCTGGTGCCGAGTTATTTATTTATGTTTCTGTTTCTGACAGATGAATATTAACGACGGAGAAGACTGTAAAGCCAATTAGTAAACGCTGAATAATGTCCACGCAGAGGTGCAAACAGGAACGCACGTTTCCTCTCATCCAAGTGACAGACTACTAGACGGTTGGGCCCCTCTGTCTCCCGGAGGCTATGGCCAGAGCAGGTGAGGTCCCTCGCCCTGCCAGGAGCCTCCAGGTGGGGGGAGTCCAACTTGGGAGGTGGTCAATTGATGCCCGAGGGAGGGTCATGTGAGCTACTGAATTCATTCCATGTGGGACCTCCTGCTCCCGTGAGCCCTCTCAGCTACTCACCAGGCTCATTCAGCATGGATGGCAGCCGAGGGGTTTCAGAGAGGAGAGAGAAGAGAGGCTCTGTGGAGCCTGAGAAGAAATTGGGGTCAGGAATCCCCTGCTCTCAGCTTCCTTCAGGGTCCCTACCCCGTCTCTCCTTGTTCCACCTACTGATGGTGTTCCCCAGAGCTGGATGCAGTCACAAGCACAAGTCAATTTGAGGACGAGTCGTAAATGTTTACTGAGTGACCTAGTGTGCGCCACAGGAGTCCTGATAGCATAGTGGCTACTCGTTGGCCTGCTAAGAGCAATGTCAACAGTTCAAAACTACCAGCTGCTCTGAGGGAGGAAGAGGAGGCTGACAATCTCGCAAAAAGAGTTGGCACCTCGGAAACCCACAGGAGCCACTCTGCCCTGCCCTATAGATTCAAGATGAGTTAGTATGGAGTTGAGGGCAGTGCGTTTGGTTGGTTTCATTTTTAATGTACTCATAAGAACCTCAGTTAAGCACTCAACTACCAATAGAAAGGCTGGTGGTTCAGACCCACCCAGGGACCCTCAGAAGACAAGCCCTGGCACCCTGCTTCTGAAAGGCCATGGCCTGGAAACCCCTAAAGAGCACATTTCTGCTCTGCACATATGGGGTCAGAATAGACTCAATGCAACACACAGCCACAAAGTATGTGCTGGGAGTCCCTAGGGGTGCAAATAGTTAACAGGTTCAGCTGCTAACCAAGAGATTGGAGATTCGAGTCCCCTCAGAGGCACCTAGGGGGAAAAAATCCAGAGATCTATTTCCCCCTAAAAGGTGCCCTTGATAGCCCCATTCACAAAGACAATGAGCTCCCTCCAGCTTTGATATGTAACAACTGGGATCTTGAAATTCCATGAGTGGCCCTCTGAGGTATCACTGGGAGTCTCTCCCTGTCATGAGGAAAGGGGAGTGGCAGAAACTGACAACACAGAGAAACAATGGGCTCAACAGAATGAGGAGTCATTGGAACTACAATCCCCACCACCCTGAGACCAGAAGAACTAGAAGGTGCCCCACGACCACAGCCCTCCGCTATCAATGGGATCACAGAAGAACATCCTAGATAGAGTGAGAGAGAAATGTGTGGAACAGAACTCAAAATCGTTTTCAGGTTTTCAAAACCAGGATGGTGGGACCCTGAGACTATGGCCCGAAGTCATTCTTCACGGCTGGAAACAAACTCAGCCGCATGAGTCAATGTGCGGCCAAATGATACACTGGTCCATTCAGGGAGCAATAATAGGATGGAGGTATGCACACCTTAGAATAGGGATGGGGAGGGAAACAGGGCTTGTGAAATCATCAAAGACTAGCTGACAGCATTGCCTCACCAAAAAAGCAGCAGTCCCAGTCATCCCTCTAAACCTAAAATAAAATAAAATTGACCAAGTGCCATGGAGTCGACCCAAACTCAAAGCAACCCTTTAGGAAAGGGCAGAACTGCCCCTGTGAGTTTCGGAGACAGTAACTCTTCATAGAAGTAGAAAACCCATTCTTTCCTCGAGGAGCAGAGAGCAGTTCTGAACTGCAGACTTTGTGGATCAGATTCCAACATGTAACCACTTCACCACTAAGGTCCTCCAGCCATCCCATTAGGGGAGAATTCATTTAGTGTTTGACCAAACGGAGCAGGCTAATTTATAAGTTGGTTATTTTGGATGGCTGGAGAGGGAGGGCATAAGTCTCCAAATGGCCCTTGGCAGAAGAAAGGTTCCCATCCCCTGCTTTAGAATTAAAAAGACAGCAGCATTTGCCTAGAGGTTCAGAAGGGTGAGGGAAGAAGGAATGAAAACAGGAGAGACAGGGAGGGAGTGGGGTAAGTGATGGCCCATGAAGAGAATTACAATGGGCATATTGGAACAAAAGGTGTGTAGACTGCTGGGTGGAGAACTGATCTGCTCTGTAAGCCTACATCCAAGATACAAGACAACTCTGTGAGCACAGTTCTACCTTAGCACCTAGAGTCGGTCAGCACCAGAAAGACAGAATAGATGGGGTTCTGGAATCACGGGGTTTCCAGGTCATAGAGCAAGGGGCAGAGGTCAATTTTCTGAAGATTCTGAAGTGAGTTTGCACCCTGGGATGGATCTGGTTCCCGATTCTGAGAGTTTTCCATGAAAGAGAAATGGGGGGGGGCTGACAGCCCCCAGAATGGACAGGAGATTAATTTCTCCAACACACACACTGCACATGTTGTGTCAGGCTCCTGGAAACGAAGAACAAGCAACCTGAGATTTCACCTGGAGGCTGTAAATGATTCTGTCCCTCAGCACCCTGGGCACCAATTTGTCACCTCACGGTGCTTAGTCCCTTGTCAATGTTTACTCATGTCATGACAACGCTGCCTCCATCACCACAGCGCCATTTCAGATGGGCTGGCTTCCAGATGTAGCTGGAAATTAGTCCCAGCCTTTCCCCACCCAACACTCGCAGTCCTACCAATGGTCGGATCTGCCTAAAAGCTGTCCCGTAAGCTTTTTCCAAATCAGAACGAATTTGTCTTGAAAGAAATCCCCTCTGCAACCTCAACCACCAAGAACCGTTAAAAACCTGGCATCGAGCCCTCTGTGCCTGTGCCCTCCTTGCCTCATCTACCTACGTTGCTAAGATTTGTAAATGAGTGTCCCAGGGTGACTCTCCCTCAAGGTTGGTGACATCTTGAGGGGAGGGGTGGTTCTGTGATAGACGTCCATGTGGGGGCCTGTGATAAGTAAGCCTAGTGTGACAACCTGACCAATGAACACATGTGGGATTAATTGTCTCTGTGGCTTGGGGAGAAGAGAATGCCTCTCTTTTATGGTGCTCTCTTCTGGAAGACCCACTGACCCGGGAGTTGGACTGTGCACAGCCACACGCTGGCTGTCCTGTCCTACCTAGTATGACTTGCACTCGCTAGACTTGAGTTGCATATTCTCGATGCAGTTCAATTCCCAATGGAGCCTTATTGGCTTCAGCAGAGCTCCTAGACTAAAAAGAAGGGACTGGTGATCCACTTCTAAAAATCGACCCAGGGAAGCTCAGTGGATCACAGATTCTGGTCTGTACCTGACCGTGGGGTGATGATGGACTGACCAGCATTCCCTGCCACTGTCCATGGGAGTCACCCTGAGTCAGGGATCAGCCCAATGACAGCTAAAAACAAGTCCCCTTTCTGAAAACTGAAAATGACAAGGCTGAGGAAAAGGTAAGAGGGGCCTCTAGATAGTCAAGTCCTAAGCACTCATCATACCCTCCTGCAGAGTAAAACTGACCCGGCCCACCAGGAGCCAAAGTCAGGGTAGGGTCAGAAATCACATGAGATACCTGTGACCCCTAGATCGTGATCGCACTATCATTTTCTCCAAATCATTCTGCCACTCCTCGCTTTGGTTTCTGTCTGCCTCCTGGCCACAAGGTATCATCCTGGGATCACCTCAACTCAATGCCATCGAATCAACAGGGTAAAACTTCCTCTGCGGGTTTCTGAGATTATAAATCTGTATAGAAGTAAAGACTTCCCCATCCTGGCCTTGGCTAGTGGTTTTGAACTGCTGGCCTGGAGGTTAGAAGCACACGATGTAGCCCATTTCTAAACCACCAGGGCTCGTCAGCCTGAGATAGACCCACTACCATTTAGTCGATTCAGAGTCATAGCAACCCTATAGGAAAGGTAGACCTGCCCTTGCGAGTTTCTGAGACTGTCACTCTTGATGAGATAGACAGAGCCTCATCTTTCTCCCATCCTGGCATGGTTGTTCTTAGGTGTAATTGAGTCAGCCTAGACTTGTGTACACCAGAACAAAACACCACTCAGTCCTGTGGTTGTATTCTCCCGCTTACTGTTATGTTTGAACCTGTGTTGGTCTGGGTGGACTAGAGAAACATATCCAGAGAGATTGATATGTATATAAGAAAGAGTTTTATTTAAAAAAAAATTAAAGAAAGAACTTTATAAAAAGAGCAATTGAATATGGAGAAAACATCCCAGCCCAGTCCAGATTGAGTCCATAAATCTGATATTACCCCATATTTCCAATACCAGTCTAAAAATTCCTCTTCAAACTCATGAAACATAGGAAATGACTCTGAATGCAAGAAGATCACAGGCCAATGGGTGGAAATTCTTGTAGAGGCAGTGGTGGCGGAACAGCTCTGGCAGGGGTCTCCACGTGGCTCCTCCAGCTCCAGAGTTCTGGCTGTATCAACATAGCTCCATGAGGCGCATTGTCAGGAATGTCTCGCAAGGAGTCAGTTATCCCACCTCAATGACCTAATTATCTCTTTAGCGCCTCCAAATGAGGTCATCAAGCTTCAACCTCACTGACGGGCTAACCTCCACCCTTTCACTCTCCCTAGTCTCACATTGACAACAGATTATGTAGCAACCGCAGGGCCCATTGTTGCAACCACTATGTCCATCCATCACATCGAGGGCTGTCCTCTTTTTTGTTGCCCCTCCAATACACCATGCATGATGTCCTTCTCCAGGGATTGACCTCTCCCGACAATATGTCCAAAGGGCATGACAGAAAGACTCACCATCTTTGACTCTAAGGAATATTCTGGCTGTACTTCCTCTAAGACAGACCTCTTTGTCCTTTTAGCAGTTCATGGCACTCTCAATAGTCTTATCCAACACCTCGCTTAAACACATGGGTTCTTCTCCAGTTTTTCCTAAATACAACATCCAACTTTCACTACCTCCTGGGATAGGATGGCCGAAGTGAAGTATGCAGTTCAACTCCAGTGAATGCAAGTCACACCCGGTAGGACAAGACAGCCAGCATGGAGCTGTGCACAATCCAACTCCCAGGTCAGTGGGTCTTCCAGAGTAGAGCACCATAAAAGAGAGGAATTTTCATTTCTCCCCAAGCCACAGATACAGAGTATGCAACGCTACAAACTCCAAGAGTTAAAGTTTATTGTGCCGACCTAGTCAATAAACACATGTGGGGTTCATTGAAGGACCAAGAGATAACTGGCTTGGCAAGCCCCACCTTTCTGGTTCTCTGGTCTCTTGTTCTCTGATGGTCAGACCGGTGTGCAGCAGCTGTAGCTAGTTCTCTGCCTCAGCTGGCAAGGCTCCCTTCCAGCAAGACATTCCTGAGGAGAAGCCACATGGACCTACCCTGATGCAGCCTTGGGTGCTGGAGCAGCTGCGTGGAGACTCCTGCCAGCACTGAGATGCTGACACACTCACTGATTCGACTTTCCTCCTGCCTTCAGTGTCATTGCGGGTGTTTTCCAAGTTCGAGGAGGACTTTGTAGATTGGTGTGGGATTTATGATTAATGTTGGACTTAAGGACTTGAGCAGGACTGAGTTGGGATGCTTTCTTAATGTACACTTACCTTTTATATAAAACTCTCGCTTATATACTTGTGAGTTTCTATGGATTTGTTTCTCTAGTCTAAGCAGAGACTGTTACAGGTGACCCAATTGATGGGCCTCTCTCTCCCCATCTAACCCAGCCTCAGTGCAAAAACTACTTGGGGTCAACTAGAAGAATTCATCACTGATGTTAAAGCAGCCAGCATCTATCTTTACCCAGTCAGTTCATCTTTGAGAGCAATCTCATCGTAATATGATTTGACTGAAGCCACAAAATAATATTAATGCCATAAACTACAGACATGCAATTGATGACAAGACTAGGAGAAGGGTTGGCACCCCGAAAAGTTATGATCACGCTACAAATTCAGTGTCAGAATGTCTAAGTGCAACTCATAATGGTAACTCTCCAACTGGTTAAGGCGTGTTTATTGCTTGTCAGGCGCGGTGAGGGCTTAGTGGGGAAAGAATAAAGCTGTTCCCTGTCACGTTGTACAGTCTGAGAATCCATCTTATATCGGAGACAACAAAAATATGCAATTTTATATGCGCCTATGCCCATCCTTTGTGTAGAAGAGGACTTGAAATTCCAATTAATTCACTTGTTCGGAGAGCCACTGCAGAGGGGCAAATGAGGAACATGAGAGGATGCAGACAGCTGGTCTTAGCGTGATTTTTCCATTCAGTTTTGTTTCAGGAAGATCGACGGGGAGGAACTGAGCAGATATTTATCATGATGAGTCTGGTGGTATGGGGAGGAAAAGCCTCATCTTCCTCCTCAGAAGTGGTTAGTTGTTTTCAACTACTGACCTGAAAGCTGGGAACTCAGCAGGTCACCATTTCACCCAGAGTAAATGAGAAGAAGCCTTTTTTTGATGATGATGTTTCTCCTTCCTTTCCTTTAAGTGAGCCCTGTGGGCACAGTGGGTTATGCATGGGACAGCTAGTCCTACGGTCAGCAGTTTGAAACCACCAGTCGTTCAATGGGAGAAAGACGAGGTTTTCTACTCCCCTCATGAGTCACTGTTTCGGAAACCCACAGAGGTGGTTGGTTCTATTCTAGTCTCCGGGTCGTGTGAGTCAGAGTCGACTCAATGCCAGTGAGTCGTCTTCCTTGATCACTTCATTCTCAAAAAAAAAATAATAAAGGGGGGGGGGAGTTACTGGTACATGTTCCCAAAGATTACCACCATGCTGTAGCTGAAATATAAAAATAAATATATTTGGCAAAACCAGCAGCTACAAAAATCCTGGCAGCGAGGGAAGCAGTATCAGACTTCTGGGCTAATATTTGACTTAATGGGCTTAAGCTGGACTTGGCTGGAATGTTTTCTCAATATATAATTGCTCTTTGATATAAAACTCTCTCTTACACAGAGATGCGTGTCTCTGGATGTTTCTCTAGTCAACCTGGCCTGACACAGAGGGACTGGGAAGGGGCAAAAGGGGGGAAGTTCTCAGCATCTCCCTTTCAAGAAGGCCACACCCCCAAGAGGGGCATCACCAGGCTGTGACCTGATTGACAGATGGGACTCTAGTCCTACACTCTCAAACAAATTCAAGTTGACATAAAATCACCCAACTACCACCCAGGGAGAGAGGGAAGCTGTGAACATACAAGGGTCTCCCCAAAGGGAGACATCCCTTTGGGATGTATGTCATGTATGTCATGGAAGAGCTATGCATGAATTTCAAAACAAAATTCACGTGTCAAAATGTACTTGTACTCGCTCATTAGAAGCTATCCAAATAGTATCTAGTTTGACGTGCTAAGACAGATTAGACGTCAGTTTGGGAAGAGCTCCTATCAGAACAATATGAATGCTGCTAAAACAGAGGTGGAAACAAGAATCAGATTTATGGTGCAGTGTGGGCAGAAGGAAGGCGAAAGCATTGATGCTCTGCGAATCGTTGATGGCCGCGATGCCATAAAGAAAGCGGTTGTTTATAGGATAACTCCTTTCATGTAGGACGGAGACCGCATGACTGTGCAGCCTGCAGCAGGAAGCCCTCCCCAGGAACTGACCCGGGAAAAAAAAAACCTCATCTTGTTCTTGCCCTAAGTGAAGAACACCTGCAAGCACAGCAGAAAGAATAGGGCCACAGTTCAAAACCACCAGCCGCTCTGAGGGAGAAAGAGGAGTTACAGTTCTCCCAAACGCACAGGGCCAGTTCTACCTTATCCTGTACAGAGTCTCTCTGAGTCCAAATGGCCTCTGAGTTTTGTGAGGGGTTTTGTTTGTTTGCTTGCTTGTTTGTTTGTCGGGAGCATTTTTCTTGTGGATCTTCTGGAGACTCCAACGACAACATCGGCTTATGAGGATGATGTTTGAGAAAGTAAGCCCAAGCTTTGCCAGAAAAACTCTCCGGAAACTTCGGCCACCTTTCTTCACCACAGTCCTCCTGCTGATGCTTCTGGTCAAACAAGGACTCTCTGGGGACAGTTTCGAGGGGAAACCCTGTGGCCTCCACTTTCTGATCCCGACGTGGCTCCCTCTTAGGTCTCTCTGTACCTTTTTCTTTTCTTAAAATAAATCTTTCATTGGCACCAACTGTTTCTCAGTTAATAACGTGAGAAAAGAGATGAGACCGGCAATGGTGAGATTCCCAGGGTATGAGTTCTTTAGGGAGGGTGCCACAGCTGGTTTGATTGCTTACCAAAGCGTCTTCACTTTGATGTGGCTTCTGTTAAGAAATCAGGTTCCCAGTTCTTGTTCATCTTTTTTAATTATTATCTTTTAATTCCATTTTTGAAACTTTCTACTCCGGTTAAGATGACAATCTCGGGACCCACAGGGGCCAGTTCTCCCCCTTTCTCCCATGGGGTTGCTATGAGCCGATTTACTGTGGGGGCTAGAATACCACCCCCTGGGGAATCCTCTGAGAGACTGTGTCGGGCACACCTCAGAACTGTCCCATGAGGCCTCAGGAACCTTGGTAAAGCTACAATGCCAGTTCCTGGTTAGGCAAGGAGCCCTCCTGGAGGTATTACCGTATTTATCGGACCATAAGATGCACAAAAGTGAGGGAGAATAAGGGTGCATCTTATGGTTCAAAGGTGTGGTACACCAGAACGTTACTATGATCCCATGTGCCTGTTTACCAACCGCTGCTGTTTGCATGCTGTGGATTGCTGTGTGTTCTGGGGAAGTCCCGCCTCTTGGAGTCTCAATGTCAGTCCAGTCATATGATGCACACCTCCTCTCACTTATTAATGAAAGTGATGATGGTTCTTAACACCACTGTTGAGTTTATGCTGTTAAATATGACCACATTTTGCTTTATTGTAATAAACATTTTAGTATACTGGTACTATTTGGATCAAAATATTTTCCTTGTTTTCCTGCTCTAAAAACTGGGTATGTCTTATGGTCGGGTGCATCTTATGGTCCGAAAAATATGGTGACTCCCTTTGTGGGGAACATCTTCATAGGCTAGAGAAAGGCCTCAGCAGATGCATGTTGATTCCAAAGTCTGATGGAGTCGTCAGGCACAGGAATGGACCATCAAAGAAAGATGCGTGTGTCTTCGAAGTGGCCTGAGAGGATGGGACAAAGTGTGAGGACTCTATTCAGGGCACTCCACAGCAGACCCCAGGATTGACAGGGTCACAGGACCAGTGAGGAGCAAGCTCAATAGAGGCTGCAGGAAAGAGGGGCTGCACGGACGCCTTGGTAATTTACATAATGTGTTATTCTGGGTAGGCTAGAGAAACAAATTCTTAAGCACACATATGTATATAAGAGAACTTTAAATAAAGGGTACATTAAGAAAACATCCCAACCCAGTCCAATCCAAGGCCATAAGTCTGATATTGGCCTATATGTCTGATACCAATCTAGAAGTGCTCTTCAGACTCATGAAACAATGCAATGAAGACAAATGCAGGAAGATCACAGGTCAGTGGGTGGAAAGTCTTTGGATCCAGTGGTGGTGTCAGCATCTCAAGGCTGGCAGGAGTCTCCACGTGGCTTCTCTAGGTCCAGGTTTCTTGCTGCATCAGGGAAGGTCTACGTGGCTTCTTCTCAGGATGTCTCGCAGGAAACCAGCCTGGTCAGTTGCATCTTTCAGGCAGTGAACATTGTCAGTAGAAAGTCTCGGGCTGAGCCCTGGTGGCATAGTGGTTGTGTGCGGGACTGCGACCCACTGGGTTGGAGGTTCAATTCCAGCTCACAGGAGCAAAGGCTGGGCCTCCTACTCCCACCACCTGAGGGCAGTGATGCCCCCAAAAAAAGCAAAAAAAAAAAGTCTCCAAGGAAGTGAACTGAGATAGATAACGTTTCTTGCCTCCAAGAAGGAATTGCCACATTTCCCAGAATTCTCAGAAGGCCACACCCACACAAAGGTTTCATTGGCTATCTCCAGATTGACAGCCTAGGCTCCACCCCTACACTCTTCATCCTCAAATTGACATCAGATTAAGTGATTGCCACACACAGCTCCCTCTGCCTGCCCTCTGGAAATGTAACCGCTCCTGGCAAAACTGGGAGTCTGAGGCCGATTTGAATAGGGAGGCAATGAATGTCAAAAGTGAAGCCAGAAAAGATGAAATGACTCCCCTACAACCACCCTACAACCTGAGACCTCCTTGCACCCTTGACCACTATGACAGCTCCCACCTGGTTGTCAGGTCACAGCGTGGCCCCACCTTCCACCCTTCTCCAAATTAGGACCCGGCTCAACAGAAGGCTCTCTGCTGCAGCCCCACCTGATGCCAACTTTGAATGGGGCTGCTGCCTCAGTTTCCCTGCCCAAGCCACTCATCTGCTGTCCCTGACACCTGCTTTGGTTCTTACTACACACCCACTTTCCAAGGAGCCCCTTGGGCCTTTTCAAGAATCAAGTCCCCCCCCTTTACTTGGTTCCCCCACCCACCCCATCCCCTAGTCAAGCCCACTCCCAGCCCTTACAGCTGGCTCTGCTCTAGGGCTCTCTATTGCTCCCTCCTCCCTGCCTGCAGCTGGGGAAAGCAGGGCTAAAAGGCAGAAACAGGATGCAGGGAGTTTATGGAAGTCTCTAGTTCAAGGTCCCACTTCAAGCTCTGCCCCTGCATCCCTGCAGCAGCCCTCCAAAAGGCAGAGGGAGGTCCCATCATACCAAGGGTGCCTAAGCTTCAGAGACAGGAAGGGTGAGGGTGGGGTGTTCTGATGGTCGAGGTTGTAGATCCCATCTGAGCTTCCTACACCACCTGAGGTGTGACAAAGCTACTCCCAGCCTGGCTGAAAGATAAGGGCCTGGTCCTGTTTGGGCCTGGTCCGAATCAAGTGACCCCCCCCCCCATTCCCTCACCCTCTCAAGAAGACAAATAGCCTACTGGATTCGGTAACCCCTGCATCCAACACTTCCAGGAGTTTCTCTCTCTGGGCAGGGTCCACACAGACCCCTCTCTCCAGCATTCCAGGAAGCAAGTCTGTGGGGGTTAAAAATGATTTGCTAACAGGCTATTTCCTGACCAAAACCTGCAAAGGGCAGCACAGAAAACCTAGTTTAAACCTTACAGATATCCCACCACCTCACCAACCAGCAGCAGTTTCCCTGGTCTCACTCTTAGGCCTCGGAACCCGCCCAGGTGCTCAAGACACTCCTGTCCCTTTCTCTTCTGTCCCTTCCCTTCCTCAGAGTTCTTTCTTACCTCAAGAAAGCATTTCCTTACTCTTCACTCTTGACTAAGCTCTAGCTCCTTCCTGCGGCTCCATCTCCACCTCTCAGAGGTGTTGGTGCAGGATTCAAGGCTGTCATCTTTGTCACCAGATTAACTAGACAAGCCCCTACCCAAGTGCCACCCGGCCAGAGCAAGAGGAGCAACACACACACACACACACACACACACACACACACACCGGCCAGCCTGGTCAGATTGGGCCCAGCACCCCTTCAGGGAGACCACAGTCCTTCCCAGAGCAGAGAGCCTCCTCGCCTGGCCGTGCCTCTGCCCCACTTCCAGGAGAGCCTTGCCTTTGTTCTTTGTTTGTTAATAAGGCTACATCAAGGCTGGAGCAGCAGGTTTGGGCCTCAGGCTAACTGTGCCCTTCATTTAAAACCACCCTGACTCCCACAAGCCTCCCTTGGAGTTTCTCCTTTCATGGTCTTTGTCAGATCCAAGTCCAGAGTTATTTTCACCATCAGCCTGGCGTCCGATTCACCGCCCTAAACTGACCCCTGTGCTTAAAAAACAAAATGCACCTGTTGGGGGCCCTGGTGGGGAGACTACAACCCAGAGAGGTTCTGCCAGCTCCTTCTGGAAGCTTCAGGACTCTCCCCAGCTCCCGAAGCCCTCGCCATCCACACAGCCCTGTGGAGTCTTTGCTTAGAAAAATGCCCGGTTTGTTTCACACTTTAAAAATCATAAGGAGGGGCTGAGCCCGGGTGGCGTAGTGGTTGAGTTCGGGACTGCTGCCCACTGGCTTGGCGGTTCAAATCCAGCAGCAGTTCTCCAGGAGCAAGGCTGGGCCTCCCACTACTACCAGAGGGCAGTGATGCCCCCCCAAAAAAATCATAAGGAGGCGGGGAGATGTGGCCTCAAATCATCTGGAGCAACGGACCACGCATCTGCACTGGAGCCACCAAATGAAAGAGCAGGGCAGGCGGTCAGCAGCGCGGAGGAGACTAACCAGGCCAGAGGGACACACAGGGCCACCTACATGTGGCTGAGTGACTCATTGCTCAGCATTCCCCGTCTCCTGGCCCCCCACCTGACCCCCACGCCCCTCTACTGAGAGGAGAACAAACACCAGCTTTGATTTGGAGAGAGGAAAATGGTGGCACCCAGCGTCCAGGCAAACCAGGACAGCCTGCCGGGTCCCAGACTCTCAGAGCGAGAATGCTAGCCACAAGAACAGCACACCTGGCCGTTTGGTGGCCGGAGGGTGGGGGCATACATGGCCAGCCAGGGGGTGGCTTGTGGGCTCGGGGAGGATTCCACGAGCAGGTATTGTTCGGTGCCACGGGATAGGTTTTGATTCTGAGGGACCTCGTGCGACAGACAGATTGACCGCTGTAGGTTTTCTAGGATCTTCACCGGATCACCACGCACGAATGCACGCACGCCAGGATGGCTGCACAGACTCGAACCACCAACCTTTCAGTTAGCTGCCCGGCTATTACTCATGTGCCAGCAAGACCCCTTCCAGGAGCAGAGTGAGGAGCTATAAGCCACCTCGGTGCGTGCCGCACTCCCCCGCCTGTCTGCGGAGTTCCCCAGGGGTGGCAATAAATGGGCTTTCACCATCGACCCTTGGTATTTCATTCGGGTTGGGGCAGAAGTGGGTGCGTATTCATCCGTGTTTGCCCGAAAGCTGCCCGGCCGTCCATTTCCCCAGTGCCACTCTCCTCCAGCCTTCGCTCCGTACTAATAGTCATAGCTCCCATTCAAAGAGTGTCCCAGCATGCCAGGCGCCGTGCTAGGCACCCAGCACACAGCATTTGACTCCACTCATCTCTCCGCAGACCAGCCTAAGTGCCCCATTCTGTTACTGATGACAGGCGCAGAAAGGGACCAGCACTCTCCCGGAAGCCCAGAGCCTGTGAGTGGACAGCAAAGTAGTCTGCCCAGCAGAGTCCACCTCTCCTCCTAGGATCCACCTGCCCGGTTGTGGGGCTCCATGTCCAGCCTTGGACTGGGCACTAGAATAAAAGCTAGAGGACCACGCTGTTTCTGGAATTACATGTTTGAGGTCCCACTAGGTCCCTGAGCGTAGACCCCGAGGTGCCTGCAGGGCAGAGGGCAGCAGAGAAGAACACGTCATCATGGGTCCAGTAGGTGCAACTGTACAGTGATAATAAATAAGGAGTACAGTCAGGTCACGGAGAATAAGATAGACAGAAGAGAGATTGAAATAATGAAGTCAGAGATACTTCTTGGTGAAATGCTCACCTCTGCCTCTCTTGATGGTCCACGTGGAGAGTGAATTTATTGATAACCAAGGCTTATATCTCTTTAGGAGGTGTGGTTGCAGGTAACCACACATGTCACTGGAAGGGGATGAGCAAGTGTACATGTGTACATGAAGTAGGAAGGGGAGGGACCAGGGGTATACCTGTGACAAGAAAGACGGATTCCAGATTCATGATGGCGGCCTAACCTTGGTCACTCTTGAGTGGGTTTGACCTCCCTGGGCTCTCCAGCAAGGAAAGAGTCTGCTATTATCCTTACCAGAAAGGGGTGAGCTCTCCTTAGGGTGGGAAAGATAACACAGTCTGATTGCTCTAGATGGCTGATGATCCTTAGGAAGAATAACCCCTCACCTACTTCTGCTCACCTATACGTGTATAGCCATGGGCCACGTGTAGCAAGCAGCTACGTTTGGCGTGTATTTGGGAAAGACAACTTGGGAGGAATCTTTCTGCTTTCCACATTGCTGGCCTTGTGATCAGCGGCCCAATCTCCTCTCGGTGAAGGTGGTTTCCTCACCTGTACAGTGGGAATGAGCACCACCACCAAGGCTCTGTGAGAATCCGAAGGCTGTCAGAGGTCTGACTCACAGAGTGACTGGTGGTTTTGAACTGCCGACCTTGCAGTTTGTGCTCCAATGAGTGACCACTACACCAGGAGGAAATATAGCCCGCACCTCCCTAACCTATCTCCAGCCACCTGCAAGACACGACTAGCCCAGTCAGGTCCAGCCAGGTCCACATCCACTGATTGCAGGCTCATGTGGCATCCCTGAGCCCGGGTATGGCAGGGCAGACAGGCACAGCACACCCTGGAGTGGCCTGTTTTTACAGCCGAGCCTGTGAGCACCCACAGGCAAGGCCAGGAGCAGGCGGCCCTGTGACGCAAGCAGAGGGAAGACCCAGCCACAGAGGATTGCTCTGTGGACTTTGACACTTTAAGGAATGTACCCTGATAGGCTCTCACTCACTTAGACCAGTCATTCCTTCATTCCTTTCAGGTTCTTCCTTTTGGAATAGGAAACTCTCCTGTGTATCTGTCCTGCTACAGTGGTTTGGAAAGCATCTGTTGTCTAGAGGTGCCTACGTCTGAGGGAGAAAGATGGGGTTTTCTGTTCCCATGAAGAGGTACAGGCTCGGAAACCCACAGGGGCAGTTCTACCCTGTCCTAGAGGGCCACTCAGGGTGGCAATGGCTGACCTCCATGGAAGGGAGTTGGGTTTGGGGTAGTCGGTAGCGTCCGGTTCATACCTGAACTAGGTGGTTCCCAGGATGAGATTTGGAACTTTGGGAGCTGATGGTATCAAGAGAAGATTTTTAGACTTACAGTGGGGAAGAAAAATGAGTTAAGACTTTGGGGGGAATGTTAGGATGAGGTGGTTGTATTTTGCACGTGGGATGGGCATGAATTTTGGAAGACCTGGGGGTGGACATCACAAATGGTGTCTACTCAAAATACATGGGCGTCCAGAACCTCTGAATGTGAACTTATTTGGACGAGGGGGAGGTCCCCTGAAGATGAGCAACTTCTTCTGTGATTTTCAGACTCAGAGCAAACCAAGAGGGCCGAGTCGATGGATTCTTTAGGGTTTCTGTGACTATATCTTTACCGGAGCAGCAGTCTCCTCTTTCTCCCAAAGAGAGGCTGCTGGTTTTGATCCACCAACCATCTAGTTAGTGGTCCCATGCTTCACCCACCCTGCCACCAAAACCCAAGGCCGATGCTGTTCCCCACGACCAGGGAGGAGAAGACTCGCTGAGATGGGGGCAGCCTGTCGTGTGAAAACAGAGCGGAGACTGGAATTCTGCTCCCGCCAGTTCACGACTGCCATGAACAGCGACAAGCTGCCTCAGATCAGGAAGGCCCTGCTCCTCCAGGGTCTTGGGAGGGAAGGTGGCCCCACCCCCCTCTCCTCCCCCCTCTCCTCCCCCCTCTCCTCCCCAGTGCCTGGACTTTGCACCTCTGCCTTCAGAGTTATGAGAGAAGCACCCTGGGCTATGTTAAGCCACTGCGTGTGGCCCTCGTGGCTGTTGGTTGCCTTTTTCCTAGGGCACTAAGACAGACCTTGGGCAGACGTGAGGTGCAGAGAGTGGTGGTAACCAGGAGCCACCCGTCAGCCAATCCTGACTAGAGAGCCCGAGCAGATGGGAGGAGGCAGTCAGGGGCAGGAGCAGGTCCTTAATTGCTCGGCTCAGACCTGACCTCAGGAGAAGTGCACATCACAGCTCGCCATGCCCTTTTCCACCAAGTCCATCTGCCATCAGCATACTCCCTGACTGCCCACTCCCAAGAGGGAGCAAGAAGACTCTCAAACCTGGTGAAGGGAGGCGCGTTTCCCTGGACTCTGCCAATGCTGCCTCATCCTGGACACTCCACCCAGGCCCTGACCAGACCCCTCCATGCCCGAAGCAGCCCTCGGAACACCGGCATTCTGCAGTGGGCCCACATGTGCATGCAGACACTTCCCCAGCAGGGACCTTCCTCTGTTACATCTGAGACGGCCTCCCTCCATCATAGGTCAAGGAACCTCAAGGAAAACCTGGGCTGAGAACACTGGGTGCCGGCCACCAGACTGCTGCTTGTTTGAGAAGGTGTGTGCCCGCTTAATACCTTTTCCTCTAAGTTTCAGGACTCATTTCAGCTCTGTACCCTGAAGATGAGACCAGGACTCCTCACAGATGAGAGGGGGCAGGGGGCGGCGGGGAGGGACGGGGCACAGCAGCGGACAGAGCTCCCTGGCAACAGTGAGATCTCTGAACAGAAAAAGGAGACTAACGTGGATTTCGTCATCCTGGCCAGCCTTGGTGACCAACTCGGACAGCCAGGTTGTATCCAGCCTGCCCTCTGTCCTCACCCTCTGTACATGGGAGACCCTCTGCCAGGTGCCTCCCATTGAAAGGGGATTTCTCTGAGATGAAGCTGAAGGGCTATCTTCCCTGAGAAGCCACCCCCTAAAGCCCCCTGAGTAGCCATCCTTAAAGTCCCCAAAGAAGTCATTCCTAAGTCCCCCTGAGTAGCCATCCCCAACCTTCCCCCCACTCCCTTAGGAGCCATCCTTAAATTTCCCCTGAGAAGCCAGGTCTCAGAGGGTTTAGACCTGAGAATCCATCCTTAAAGCCCCTCCCCCCCCCCCGAAAAGTCATCCCTAAAGCCCAGGCCAAGCGGACTCCTCCCTCCTCTGCATGTGTGCCCCTTGTACATTCTCCTTGATGGAACATGAAGGCTGGAGACCACCAGTTTCGGGGTCTGGCTCCCACCCACCCACTAGACTGCACATGTTCAGGACAGACTTCGAGCTTCCCCATCCCTGCAGGGTTGTCCAGGAGCCGGTTGCTGGGGAGGAATGGAGGAATGAGAGGGAGGGACGAGATAGAAGGAGAAGGAAGGAGAGAGGAGAGAGGGAGGAGATGGGATGAGGGGAGGGAAGAGATGGGAGGCGGATGGAGCTTGAAGGAGCAGGTGCCACTGTACAGATGCATTCAAATAATCAATACTCAAAAAAAAACCCTCACTGCCATTGAGTTGATGCTCATTCACAGCAACTTAGAGGCCAGGATGGAACTGCCCCTCTGAGTTCCTGAGACTGCAGCTCTTTACAGGCATAGAGCGAGTGTTCCTTTTAAAGGTGCGACATGTGAACTGTGAATGAGAAGGAATCTGCATTTGTCCCTCTCTGTCGTTGCTGATCTCACTCTTCAGCACCCAGGAGATGCCCAAGAACTCACAGACACCTGCCCCCAAGAGGCTGGGGTCTCCATAGTGCTGGCGGGGGTCGGGAGGGGGACATCTTGGGTAAAGAGAGAGAGGAGCAACCTTGGCAAGAGGCCTCTCTTGTCCCTGGATGCAGGGTAAGGCCCATGGGACAAGGGGCTGTGAGAAAGAACTGCTTCTGTTTTCAGCAACCGTCTGACACTCGCAAGAGAGGAGAGGAAGAGGTCCCCAAGTACCAGGGACACCCACGGCACATGGCTCCCCTCTGGCAGCTGTCCACTGGATCATGGCTGACTCTCAGGAGCTTGGAAGTCATCCCCTGTCCTGGCTGCCCAGGAGAAAAGCAGGGTAATGCCTGCAGCCCCCTCTAAGGAGAAGATTTGGGCAAAACGGCTACGCAGTGTCAGAATCCTATCTCTCTGCTGTAGCTTCACCATCATGTGCCAGAGTTTATCCCAGGTGGGCTCCTCTCCCATCACTATAGCAACGGGCATCCCCTGTCAAGGTCCAAGAACACCCAGGGATTGGTGGGAGGGGGAGCAGCTGTGTTTAGCCTCCATCACCAGTGGCTGATGCTCACTTTCAGAGGGCCCCTCTGGTGCCTGGATCTTCTTCATCTTCCTGTGGAATCTTGACATCTAAGGTCATACATCCCACAATTTCACTCTTGGATGATCCAAGGTCTCGCTTGAGGGTGACTTTGGTGGGTGTAGTACAGTACATAGCAGATGGCTTTGCCCTTTCTGCAGTCCTGCACAACCCAGTGGTGGTTCTGTTCCTCCTGTTCCACCATCATTCCTCTCTCTTGCCCAGCTCCCTGACTGCGTTAGTCTGGGTAGACTAGAGAAACAAATCCATAGACATGCATATGTGGGAGAGCAATTGAACATTGAGAAAAACATTCCAACCCAGTCTAGTCCAAGGTCATAAATCTGATATTTGCCTATATGTCCAATTGCAATCAATAAAGTCCTCTTCAGATGCATGAAGTACATACAATGACACCAGCACAATCACAGGACAGTGGCTGCAGAGTCTTGTGCATCCAGTGACAGTCCTTTAGCGCCTCCCTTCCTGCACAGGCTCTGGTGTCAATTTGAGGATTAAGAGTGTAGGGGTGGAGTCTAGCCTTTTGATCTGGAGATAGTCAATGAAATCTTTGTGTGGGCATAGCCTTCTTCTGATAATTCTGGGAAATGTGACTCTATTTCCCCAGGAGAGGTAAGAAACTCATTCCTCAGTCCCTTAGAGACGTTCTACTGACAAGACACAAGGCAGGCTCCCTGGGAGGCACTGTAGCTGACAAGACACATGGCATCATGCTTATAGACCCTGAGTCCTGGAAACTGGAGAAGCCATGGGGAGAACCCTGCCAGCACTAGGATGCAGCGTCAACCTGTATCCTGGGTTGAACATCAGGGAAGATGGAGTCAGAGCAAGTGCATTCGCATTCATTGGTTGAGTCAAAAAATTCTATCTGGGAAAGACATTACCCGAAGTCATTACCCATCCATGCATGGAAATGTTTAACAAGAGTCTACTCTATTTCTGGTCCTGAGATAGGCCTGGGGGCTATGTTGTAAGGGAACTACCCAGGCTTAGTACACTAGTTAGAGCCTCTGAGGAGGTTAGATAGTGAAGGTATACTTGGAGCAATGTGTGGGGACTGGGGACAATTTCTAGACTACCCTAGGGAGGAAAAGAAGATGGGTTCAGTCATGAGCAACAGAGAGTTTGGAGGACCTGCAAGTGCTAAAACAGATTGGGGTTTTCATTCTGGAGCAGAGCAGAGGGCGGAGCCAAAGAGGGCTGTGGGGGGTCTTCCGGATCTAGCAGCAAGGCTCTTGGGTGGACAAGCACTCCAGGGAGGAACACAGGAATAACCTTCCACAACACCAGCACCCATGGAATAATGAGAAAAAGTGGGTGGGAAAATCAGTGTCCTATCTGAATGTCCAAAGGTCTGGGAGAAAAACATGCAGGATTTTTAGGAGGAAGTGGGAAGGATTCTCTGAGCACCATGGAGACAGGCAGGGTATGGCAGAGACCCATAAAGAACTTGATGAGAATGCCCAAACCACCGTGGAGGAATTTGCTAATGTTGATGGGTTGGGTTGTGTGGTGGTTAGAGATGATGTCAGTTAGACACTCCCAAGTAAGGGTAGGGGCAGGGCCCAACCTATAGGTGTTGGTGAAGCCTGATGCCACCTCCTTGATATCATGAGTCTTTTTATATAAGAGTGTGTTCGTCCAGGTGGATTAGAGAAACAAATTCATACACACTCATATGTGTATAAAATATCAAAGAGAATTTTATATCAAAGAGTAGCTGTATATTAAAAAGACACCCCAGCCTTGTTCAGATTAAGTCCATAAGTCTGATATTGGTCCATCTGTCTGATACCAGTCTGTAAATTTCTCTTCAGATTCATGCAACACAGGCAATGATGCTGAGTGCAGGAAGATCACAGGCCAGTGGGTGGAAAGTCTTGTGGAACCATCTAGTGGTGGTGGAGGCATCTCAGCACTGCCGTGAGTTTCCATGTGGCTCCTCCAGCTTCAGGGTTCTAACTACCATCAGTGTAACTTCATATGTCTTGTCAACAGGAATGTCTCACAGGGAGAGAGTACATCTGGCTATCTATCTCCTTCACGCCTCCAAACGAGGTCATCAGGCTGCAACCTGATTGACAGGCTACACATCAGAGCAATACAACAACCGCCACAGCAAGACAAACTGACATATGGGTGGTGGTAGTGAGAGAGCTTCATTTACTCTCAGGGGCCCTGGTGGTAGGATAACTAAAGGTTTGCCTGCTCACCTTAGAGGTTTGAACCCACCTAGAGACTCCAAGGGAGAAAGCCCTGCTAACTTGGAGACCAATTCCCAGAGACTCTGCAGCCGAAGAAGCCCTGTGGTGTCAGTCCCACACTCTCACAAGTGGCCTCCATGGTGTCTGTCGACAACTGTGCCTTCTTTTGTGACATTTCCTTTAAGTATGGTCTCGTGTTGGGAGGGGGGAGGATGACAGAGGGGTAACTCCAGGGCAGTCACTGTGCTCTGCCTTGGAACAGGGTCTCTGCCCCAGGAATTAGCACCCACTTCTACCACGTCCTCGAGCAAGCTGGGTGTCTGCAGGGCCTTCCCCTTCAAATGAGCAAGCCATTCATAAACAAGAGACTTGCCGAGGAACACGACGAATCTCGGGGGCCCTGCTAATTAAAAAGCCCGTATTACATGACTTCCTGGAGGACTCATCTTCTAATTTTTAGGATTATGGTACATTGATTAATTTATACAAGTTTTTAATCCCTCCGTGCTTAATGAAGGCCGGGAACATGGGAAGGGGAGCATAATTGAGCTCCACATTATTTTATTAGAGAGAGTTAGGCGCGACGTGTTATCATGGGCAGAAGCTGTGAGCATGAAGAGACAGCGCTCGCTGTGCTATTCATCAGTGGCTCTCCGGTGCCCAGGGGAGACACCGTGAGGGGCTCAGAGAGGCCTTGCACTTCTGAGAAAGCACCCCATCCTAGGCAGGATGCACATGTCCTTCCTCACCCAAGTGCGGCTACTGGCCCAGAACACCCGCCCTCTTCCTAACACTTCTCAACCCACCTGCTCGCCACGGCCCCCGTTGCTGCTCTGTCCCCCAAATGTCTTTTGTGATTCAGAGGTGAGCCTGGCCTAACTGGTCTGGGGAACCTTCCCTGACAGCAGATATGCACCGCCCTCATCTGCAGCCCCATTTCCCTCAGGAAAAGACCACCTGCCAGGCACATTTTTCAAAATCACCTGAAATTTCCCCCCTTCGGCCTTGAGGGTCTGTGTCTCCGTCTTGGGAGCTTCTTGCTGAAGGGACTGGGGGAGAAGGTGAGCAGATAACTCACACTCCAACCAAACCTTGAACTCACTGCCCCAGAGCTCCATCTGGCTGGTAGAACTGCCCCTGACTGGGACTCTGAGACAGTCGTTCTTTACAGGAGTAAAAAGCCTCGTCTTTCTCCTTTGGAGAAGCTAGAGGGTTCAAATCGCCGACCCCGAGGCAGCAGCCCAAGGCACCCATCATCATTCATTGGAATTGTGCAAAAGGCCTAGACCAGGAAGGACAGGCCTCAGCATCTCCTTGTGACCCTGGCCTGGAGATGCCCTTCTCCGGGCCTTCAAGTCCCAGCTGGGAACTACATAAAGGACCTACTTCTGACTCCTGGGACCCTCTTCAGTGGGAATATTTGAGAATTCCAGGACTCCCACCCCCCCCCTCCTAAGGCTTCCAGTCCAGGATCTCCAAGTTTGGGTCCTGCACCCTCTGGACGCTAGTTATGGAATTACAAGTAGGAAACCAAAACACACCGTGTCCATTGAAAAGATGCTACTTTGGAGGTATCTATCTCCTCCTGATGGAATGAAGTGTCTTTGGTGGTGATGGGGGGGGGGGGGGGTCATTTTTAAAAGGGGAGAAGGAAAAGCAAGAAGGTAAAGAGACTTCTCCGGGGTGGGAGTGGGGGGGGACTCTCTCTTTAAAAACCCAGTTAATGCTGACTCAGATCGACCCTACAAGACAGGGGAGAAATGGCTTCTGTGAGTGTCTGAGACTAACTGTTGATGGGGCAAAAAGCCCCATCCTCCCCCAAGCCCCACCCCGTGAACAGCAGGTGGTTTTGAACTGCTGACCACCATGTAACCACCATGCCACCAGGGTTCCTTTAGGGGGCCCCGATGCCTCCGAAATCACAGTCGCGCCCCCCCCCCCCAATTAGGAAATAGGGATGGTGACTTTGCAGTTCTCTGTCACATGACTCTTCTTCAAGCAAAGCCTACTGCTTCTGTAGAAGTGGGTCTTTCTGAAGAGATTTGTCCTTCATTGGTCACTACCTAGCACTGCCCCCAAGGTGGCAATAGGTTGCGAAGGGACCTCAATCATGGGCCATGATTCCCAACTCGTATCAAACCCAAGGTGATGGGGAGTCTTCCACCTCACAACAAGCCTAGCTACAGCTTTCCAGACTGTGGATCTTGACGGAAGCAGACAGCCTCATCTCTCTCCCAAGGATCAGCTGGTGGATTTGAACCACCAACCTTTGCCTTAGCAGTTCAACGCTTCCCCCAGAGAAGTGGTACCAGAGCTCCTGGGAGCTGTGATGGCTCACCATCTAATCCTGGGTCTGCTTTCCGAATGAGGAAACTCAACCTAGGCTCCTGATCCTCCAGTCAGTCCACACTCAACTCACCACCATCACCGCCTACCCAGAGACCTTGGACAAGTTAAGTGCTGCCTTTCATGTCTCCTCAGCTGTCAGTGGAGCTGCCTGTGAACAAGGCCATGGTGAGAAGAAACGCAAACCTAGAGGCAATGATCAGATTCAGGCTCATGGTGACCTCAGATAGGGTGTCCCAGCTATGAATGCTTGTAAGAATCCAGGGCTTTGGCAGCCTCTTCTTTCTCTCCCCCCAAGCAGGACTTGACACATATACCCCTTTACCCCACAGAACACTAAGAAGCCACATACTAAAAATACCCAACTCACTGCCCATATGGAGATGCTGAGGGAGGGGAAGGGAAGCAAACTATTTCAAAAACAGGTCTGCTTCTACGGCTTCTAGAACCTCCTCATGATAATACTATTCTCGACTTCCAACGAAATGACCAGAAGTTCTTCAACTGACTCCATAATGGGCAAGTATTCTTTCTGCTTAGTGAGGCTTGGGTAAGTGCCAGCTCCTGTTTCCTGCTGGTGCCCCATTTGCTAATTTTTATCATGAGCACTTTTCTTTCTACAGCCAAGAAAGAATTTTTTTAACGGAAGAAGAACTTCAAGGGAAAGGGAAAGAAAACTACCTCCCCACAGAACATGCCTCACCATCCCTGGTTTCCTTTGTGACTCAGGCACCTTGGCACAGGCCCTAAGAACTTACAGCCAGTTCCATTTCAAAGGCTGATGTTATGGGAAGTTGGTTCTGACGTAAGCATCTTTTTAGTATTTTTTTTTCATTCTTAGTGCCTTTTCTTTTCCATCTCTTCATGAACCCAATCTCTGCTGGTCTCTGGAGGATGGAAGCATTGCATAGCAGCATCCAGATGTGGTTTCCTGCACATGTTTTCAAAATGCGCACATCATGCGAGATCCCTTCGAGATGAAGGATAGTTAGGGGGACGTGCCGTCCCTTGCGGCCGTAACTCCACTCATGGGAGGTTTGGGATCCTCTCCGTGCTTTCCTGGCGAGGGGCATTGAGATTGACCCACGGGCGGTCCTGCTGCTCCACGTCTGTTTCACTGCGTCCTGACTCTGCCTACGGATGTGGGCAAAGTCCTCGGCGTTGGGGGTCTGTGTTTCCAAGCAATGGAAGCCCCTGATGTAGTTGGGGGGGGGGGTTCTTTTTCATTTAATCCTTCCACTGGGGGGGGGAAATGTCATAGCTTCTCTCCTTTCTCTTCCTTTTTGTTTTCTACTGATCTGTCGATTCCCTTCATTGTGATCTATGAGCTGTTCAACATTCGGGATACCAAAACAAACAAACAAAAAAAAGCTAGAACTAATCACAAGAAGTGTGCTTTGCCATAATTAGAATATGTCATACAGCAGGTGCCACCCAGCATCTCCATTCAAAGAGTGCTTGTCAGATGTCTTTGATGTGCTGGGACTTGGGGGACATTCGGGTGAAAGAGACACAGCCCTCCGTTTTCAAATGCTCTCAAATTTTCCACAAGCACTCCTTTAGCAAATTATTGTGGGCTTGCTTGTTTTTCTAACTAGGCAAGAGACAGAGAGGTGCCGTGCGGTTGGCGCATGGATACGGGCGACGCATAGCAGGTATGGGTCCGCGACAATGACGCCTGGTCAATGGGCTGTGTGTGTGACCTTGATCCCCCCAAATTAGCAAAGTCAGCCCACCCCACCCCCCTCGCTGTAGGAAGCAGCCTGGGTTCTGAGCACGCCTGGGATCACAGTCTCCCCCAGGGAGAAGGGGAAACGTAGGAGTTACATCCATCCCTGCCAGAGAAGAGTGTGAAGGATGCGGGACAGGGAGGTGGGGTACCGTGGCTTTCAATTGTCAGCCTCTGATGCTGGAACCCTGTGGATCGATTTCAAGATCCACCCACCCCACCACCACCACCAAGCTGCCCTAATTGCCCTTGTCACTGGGGAGGGGCCCAGCCATGTCCACGGACTGAACATCTGGAGGCCAGCCTCGCCCTGTGCAACCCCATGCTTCTCTCTGTGGATCCACCTGCTGTGCTGGAAGATCACAATCATACCTATGGCTATTGGCCCATTTCAAGCCCAAAGCACGAGCCTTTTCACCCAGGTCACCTTTAATCCTCACAGCCACCCTCGGAAGCAGGTCCCACTATCTGAGTGGTTCCCTTTTGCAGAGGAGGAAACTGAGGCACAGACACGTGGCCACTCAAGCCCATTTTCTCAGCCTTGACTGGTGGGGCTGAGGCTAGAACACAGACCTTCAGATGCCCTGCCTCTGTCAGAACAGACTCTAGATTCTGCTTCTTATCTACCAGGTAAGGAGTTCCCCAGCACCAGAAGCAACCAGGGACCCGTGTCCAGCTCCCGGAACTGCTGCAGGGAGTCTGCCTGAGTGGCGTGGCCCCTGAGAGGTCCTTTAGCACCTCCATTCTGAAAGTCTCCATGGGCAGTGTCCTTCAGAGGCAATCAGGCAGACAAGACCAGTGGACAAAAGTCTCGGCGTTCAAGAGAAAGGGGGGAAAGACCTCATTTACGGCCGTGAAAAGAAGGGGAGAGTTGTTATTGTGGCAGAGATAAGTGAACCCTCTCAGTGCTGAAAGAAACATGATTAAATTTTGTGCATCCAAGGCACTCGCTTCCTGCTCCGCCCTTCTCTTCCCATCTCTTCTCACAAGTACCAATTTCGGGGACCAATTGCAGCGAAATCCAGAGAGGCAAATATCTAATACCAAAGAGCTACATACTGCAATAACCCAATGCAGGAGAGAGCCAAGCCTCTCTGAGGACGGTTATGAGAGGGCATGCTTGAGAAGGGAATATACGTTGTAGCCTCCCCTCTTCAGGCCCAAGGGTTTGGGTGGCTGACTTTGTTCAATGCAGCATCCCTCCTCCCCGTCCCAAGAGGCAAGTATGAAGCAGAGATCTCATTCTCCATTTTCAGAAGCAGCAGTGGCCTCAGAGAGACCAGCCAATTCAGTTGGAGTCAAGGAACTAGAGTCTCTCATTATCTTGTGGTTTACCCCTCACCAGGGATGCCAGAGCTAGTGGGCCTAAGGGGGTAGGTTTTGTGGGTGAACCCCCGTCATCTCAGAAACCCGAGTTCACTCAGATTCCATCAGGCTCACTGTTCTGAAACAGTGTATGGGAGTGGGCTTAGGTCCTAAGATGACCAACATCGGCAGATGGGCATTGGATCTTCACTCAGGTACTTCTTCAATGCAAGAACACTTTGTTCTATTAAATTGGCATTCCATCATGCTCACCTTCCCAACAGGAGCACTGAGACAAATTTGTGCATAAGCAAATGTGGTGAAGAAAGCTGATGGTGCCCTGCTATCAAAAGATATAGCATCTGGAATCTTAAAAGTTTGAAAGTAAACAAGCGGCCATCTGGTTCAGAAGCAACAAAGCCCACATGGAAGAAGCACACCAGCCTGTGCGACCACAGGTATCAAAGGGATGATGTATCAGGCATCAAAGAACTAAAAATTATATCATTATAAATGAGGGGGAGTACAGATTGGGGATTCCATGCCCATCTGTAGGCGAAGCAACATCCCCTTACAGAGGGGTCGTGGGGAAGAGACGAGCCAATCAGGGTACAGTGTAGCAAAGATGAAATATGCAACTTGAGTAGAGACTTCTTAAATGCTTCCTCCCCCACTATTTTGATCCCAATTCTACCTTACAAATCCTACTTGACCAGAGGATGTTCACTGGTATGGATAAGAACCAGAAATAGGGGAATCCAGGATAGATGATTCCTTCAGTACCTGTGGTGTGAGTGGCGATACCAGGAGGGTGGGGGGAAGGTGGATTAGAAAGGGGGAACCAATTAAAATGATCTACATATGGCCTCCTCCCTGGGGTAAGGACAACAGGAAAGTGGGTGAAAGGAGACATCAGACAGTGTAGGATATGACAAAATAATGATAATTTATAAATTATCAAGGGTTCATTCGAGATGGGTAAGGAATATGAGTTACTGATACCAGGGGCTTAAGTGGAAAGAAAATGTTTTGAGAATGATGATGGCAATAAGTGTACAAATATGCTTCGCATACAATGGATGGATGGGTGGATTGTGATGGGAGTTATATGAACCCCCAATAAAATGATTAAAACAAACAAATAAATAAATAAGATCACAAACAGAAGCCATCTGCAGAAAGTTTTCTCTGGGCTGTGCCATCTCCCCAGGCAAAAGAGACAGGGGAGTGAGGAGGTGCTGGAGAGACCCTCATTCCTGGAACCTGAGCCAGGTTTCATAAAGTAGGGACTAGGCAGTGGGTTTAGAGCCTGTAAATTAAGGTCCCTGTCTACCAAAAGTCTGCTATCTGAACCCATACAGTGGCTCTGCCAAAGAGAAGCCTGGTGATTGCCTGGCATCAAAGATATACATGTCAACTTGGAGTGTAAGGGTGGAGTTTAGTCTGTCAATCAGGTCACAGTTCCGATGATGTCTCCTTGTGGACATGGCCTTCTCGTGTGGATTCTGGGCACTTCCTTGCTCCCTGCCTTCACCTTCCTGTTGACAAACCCCGGGGAGCCACACAAAGACATGTAAGTGCCTTGGAGATGCTTCCATCACCACGTGATCCACAAGATTTTGTACCTACTAGGCTGTGATCTTCCCGCATTTGGCATTATTGCATGTGCTGTGAGTCTGAAGAGGAATTTATAGACTGGTGTCAGACATATGGACTAGTAGCGGACTTACGGACTTGAACTGGACTCCACTGGGATGTTTTCTTCGTATATAATTACTTTTTGATAGAAAGTTCTTTCTTATACCTCTATGAGTGTCTATTGGTTGGGTTCATAAGTCCTTCTGGCCTACCACAGAAGATTTAAAGACCAAAACACCAACAATCACAACCCCGCAGCCTTTGAACGCTTTCTGACTCGGGGTGACCCCAGAGGACAGAGTAGAACTGCCCCCTCTGCATCTTTAGGGGAGCAGGAAGAAAGCCTCATCTCTCTCCCTCCAAGCACTGGTAAGCTGGAACTGTGAGCCTCCTGGTTAAAAGATGACGCCCAAGTAAACCCTATCGAACTCAGCTCTGCTCATGTACCACAGGGTCTCCCTGCGTCAGCATTGACTTGAGGCCAAAAAATGTGCTTGTTTGTCTTCACAGACAAATCACAAAGCGGCCCGGCATGACCCAGTGAGAAAGAACGCCATCTCTCTTTTGAAGTCTCTTACTTGGTGCTCCTCGAAGTGTGCGATGTGATGTGTACAATACACAGAGAGCTGCATGAGACACATCCTCCACCTTCCTGTGGACCTCCACCCATCTCCAGCAAAACCCAAAACAAACTCACTTTCCCTGTGCCCAGGCCAACTCACAGAGACCCTGTAGGATGGCCATTGTGGGTTTCTGAGACTGTAGCTCTTTATGGGACCAGAAAGCCTCATCTTGCTCCCTCAGAGCAGTGGATGGTTTGGAACAGCCGACCTAGGGGTTTAACAACCCAATGCCCAACCCGCCACACCACCGAGGCGCCTCCTGCCTTATTAGCAGAACTGAACTCCTCAGGTCTCTCTTCCCACTTGCATCTCTCTACTTCAGACCACCGATATCCGCCCCAGATGTGATTACGGTCCCAAATTCGGTCGTTATCATTCCTGTGCATTTCTTCCTATTTGACTGGGTAACACGGGAGTCCCAGAAAAATATCTGGTCTTATTTTCTTTTTCTTCTTCTCTCCCTGAGAGACATTGCAGCTGACCAGACACTTAGAGGTAGGCTAGTGCCCTGAGCTGGAGGAGCCACTGGATCCACAAGACTTGCCACCCACTGGCCTGTGATCTTCCTGCATTTGGCATCATGGCATGGGTTTTGTGAGTCTGAAGAAGACTTTACAGATTGGTATCAGACACATGGGCTCCTATCAGAGTTGTGGACTTGATCTGGACTGGGCTGGGACGTGGCTACACGTTGGGCTACTCCCTGCAAGGTCAGTGGTTTGAAACCACCAGCAACCACTCTGAAGGCGGAAGACAGGGTTTTCTCCTCCCACAAAAAGTTACCGTCTCAGTGGGAAACCCACAGGGGCAGGTCTGCCCCGTCCTGTGGCATCATGCTCCATGGCAGTGAGTGTGTTGCCCTTTTGTTTTCTTTTTACCAAGCCTCCTGCCGTCCTCGAAGGATCCTAACAACAGGTCCAAAGTACGTGAGATAAAGACCTGCCACCCTCACTTCTACGAACGTGCTAGCCGGGCTTCTCTCCAGACCAACTTACTCCTTCTTCTGGCGGCCTACTTCACATCCAATATTCTTCGTCACCCACACCAGGGGTCTCTCATCGTATGGGCAGTCATACATAATCCCCTGGAAAGCAGCCATGGCCCATCATGTGAGAAACAGAATTCCCCGAGGGTTACAAATGGCACGCTACACTTTTTAGAAAGCTAAAAGCAACTAAGCTTAAAACGAAAATCAGAAGACTAGCTAGCTTGTGACCCCAGAGGGCAGTTTCTTCCTTTGAGGGAAGATGCAAGGGGCGTGGGGAACTGAGGGGCGGGGGCTCCCACACACGATTAGATGCAAGTTGTTGTCAAGGTCCTGTGAGTCCCTGGGTGGGGCAGAAGGTTAACATACTCAGCTGCTACCTCAGAGGATGATGGTGCAGTCCCACTCAGAAGTGCCTCAGAAGAAAGGCCTGGCCACCAATTTTCAATGAGAACCAGTAACTGAGTACACTTCTCCTCCGACACGGAGGGGGGTGGGGGGCACGCTCAGTCTAATCTACTCTGTGTCAAGCCGGTGGTGTTTTCTACTGGCCAGGCCCTGACTTTGGCTCTAAGTGGGAGGTGTTTTGTTGTTGTTGTGGGGCTTTTTCTTTTTTTCTTTTTCTTTTTTTTTTTTTGGTGATTGTTACCTTTGTTGAAAATAATTTAGCTATGAGGAATAAATGGGAGCCAAAAAATGGTGCAAGTGTGCCACAAATTGAGGGTTCTCATTAATTCTGTGTACCTGAGTTTTAAGGGGGGGAAAAGGCACTTCCGACCCTTACGTCCTGGGGACGTTCTCTGCAGCTTCCACCTAAAAGTCTCCGAGAGTTGGCTCTTAATTTTCAGCATGATCCCCTGGCGATACCAAAATGTTTGCTCTCTAAACCATCATCCGGGCAAGTGGGCAGGTGCTGCTTTTGCAGCCACCCAGAGCCCCCTATTTTCCTCTTGGGGAAACACTGACTTGAAGAGAATCCACTTCTTCTCGAGGAAGAAGGCCAGAGTGCTAGGGGGTGGCAAGACTTCGCCTCCAGTACTTTGGGAGTATTGTTAGAAGAGACCAGTCCCTGGTGAAGGACCTCCTGCCGGTGAAGGCAGAGGACCAAGGAGGGAGGGGAAGGCAGTCCATCAAGGAGATGGACTGACACAGTGGCTGCACCCAAGGGCTTGGGCATATGAACAATTGTAGGGGTGGTGTAGAAACAGAGTTCCCGTCTCTGGGGTATGCTTGTACAGTGGACAGGCTGTCCCCGCTGCCTTGTGGACACCCGTCACCCCCAGATCACGATGAACCCGGCCTGCTTTCCTCTTGAACCACGTTCCCATTTGGACAGCGAATGACATCACTGCTGCTAACAGAGGAATGTTGCCGGCTGGGAAATCCTAGGGAGGCAAGCTGATCGTGTGAAGGTGAGACAAGTAAGAAGACCCCCTAGAGGCTTGCTGTCAACCTCGAGGTTCCAGAATGTTCCACTGTCTCACAGGGAACTTCTCGGCATCGGGTAACAAAGCAGTAACTGTTCCTTCTCTCTGCAGATGTCTGAGGGGACCTGGCCCAGAGACAGCCTTGAGTGTGCCCAATTGGCAATAAGAGAAGGCAGAGGCGCCCGCAAAGTGGAGTAATTATCTTATCAAAAGCCGGCGCGACTGGCAATCTGAGCATGACACCGACGACAACCGGGCCTGTCACATGCTCTCTTCTGTCACTTAGGTCCCCAATATAAATGCAAAACGGTGGGAACCAGGGGCAAGATGGAACGGCGATGGATCTGTCCTGACGCCGGGCATGCGCTGGCGGATGGGAGACATAAATTATAGTGCCGGGGCCGTCACCCTCCCTCTGTGCAAATAAATGTTGTCATCTAATTGTACAAGGCTTGGCGATTGTTTAACAAATCTCTCCGAGGGAGAGTCCCCAGACACCCAGATTCTATCTTGGGCCCTCTGGTGGCCTCTCTGGCGGTGGCCCCTTTTGTTTTGCATGGCAGATTCAGTTATCCAGCTTCAAGGCCCTTCTTAGAGCTAAATGGTCTGGCGCATGTCTTTTGATTGATTCCATTCCAGAATCATTACAAGGAGAAAGGGAGAGAGGCTGGCTCTGAGAAGAATACCGAGAGGCAGTCTTCCTTGAAGCAGGATGGGCAGCCAAGCCGAAGGGTCAAGGTCGGGGGCCCTGGGACCACCAGGGTGTGAGTCTGTGGATACCCCACCCGTGCAGGGAATTCTGGGAAGGCCTGGCAGGTGGTAAGGGCAAAGGGGCAGAACGCCCTCCAGGGTTTATTCCTTTGTGCGACAAATAAGCATCTCTCAGTGTATATTCCCCCAGAAGTAGAACCCGAGAGAATGCAGGTGTGACCCTTTCGTTAAGGAGAAAACGAAAACATCAAACAAGGTGTCAAAGTTAGTCATGGGCAGGAAAGCCGGCCAGACCAAATGTGACATCAAGTTTCCCTCAGGTGACTTCTGAGATTCCCGGACATGAAAGAGGCTTGCGCTCACTCCTCCAGAGAACAGGGGGTGGGGGCCGGTCACACCCAGTTCTTGACTAGAGCAGGTTTCCTGGCTGTATGGATCCCCTCTCTTCCAGCCCCTTGCTGGGGGGGGTGGAGCTGGAGCAAAGTGGGTCTCAGAAGTCAGAGGAGACCCTCAAAACCATAACACACACGCGGGGCAACTGAGCAGCAGATGGGGACTGTGAAGGGCTATGAGTTGAGCGTCGACAGTCTTGGCCACAAGCTCCTTCTGCGCCCCAAGAGCGGAGGACACCGCAGGCGTAAATGGTCACCAACCACACAGAGCTATTGGGGGCACCCTGCCCCACTCGCCACCCATTCCATGGCCCCGGGCTCCTCTCTTCATTCTCCAAGTCCCTGGCCTCTGCCCACTCCAGTGCTGTCCTCTCCATCCAGGGTGCCATCTGCGAGGGGCAAGTGCAGGACACTGAGGAAGAATGCATCCCGCTCCAGGCCGCCCACCTTCTCTCAGTCCCATCAGCCCCAATCCAACCCAACCCACTACCACCTCGTCCATTCTGCCTCACGGCGAACCTACAGAAACAAGCCTATCCACTTGATGCGGGGTCACACCCACCCCAGACCTGGAAAACTTGAGAGGGGGCAGGAAGCCTGGTCTTGCTCCCACAGCACAGCCAGTGGTTTTCAACTGCCAACTCAGCAGGGAGCAGCCCCACTACGCCACGAGCAATCCTTTCCACTGACCCAGGCCCTGAGCCGTCTCCTTCCACCTCGCCCACGTGATGTGAGCATCAAGATGAGAAGGAGCAAGGCCATTCACTGCACATGTTTGGAGGGGCCCTCAGGAAGTCCCTGGGGAAAAGGGAATTCCTAGACGCTCCCAAGGACTAGGTGGTGGCCACCAGCTTCGGGGACTTGTGGATGTGCCTCTTTATGACCTTGAAACCATCCTGCCCTCAGGCTCCCGACCTCAGAAATCACCTGGCCAGGTTCCATCGCCATGGCCTGACAAGGCCTTCCCAGTCACTGCCCTGCCCCAGAATCCTTGGCAGCTGAAGTCCCAGCATGCCTTGCGTGCCCTGGAAGCCTCCATCCACCCCATTCCAGCAACTCATCCTGCCTCCTAAAACTATACCACAACCAGAATCCCCCTGAGTTCAGAGACCAGAGAATGGGCCGGATGAAGTTCAAGGGCAGTCTGTGATATCTGTGCAGGTTGGTCTGCCTGCCCTTCCTTCTTCCATAGTGACGTTCCACTCCCAGCAACCCCGTGTGGCAGGTGAGAACTGCCCTGTAGGGTTCCCTGGGTGGTCACTCCACCGGAACCCATCAGCAGGGCTTTCTCCCACAGAGCACATGGGGGTGCTCCGTGCCAACCTCCTATATAGCAGCTGTGAGCTTAAAGGGTATCTATGGTCATTGGGGTTTAGGGTTAATGGACTGGGACAGGATTGTCCCATGATAGGATGTGACACAGTGTGGTCAATGCCATGTGAACCGGCCGAGGAGGCTATCTGCTCCTGGTCTGCATACAATGGAGGGATGTTTCTCTAGAATGTGACCTCCTCTTCGTATAGACTGATGACGTGGTGGTGGTTAGGGACACTAAGTCCTCCATCAAGTCCATTCTGACTCAGAGCAACCCTGTGGACAACAGAGGGACACACACACGAGAGAGAGAGAGAGAGAGAGAGAGAGAGAGAGAGAGAGAGAGAGAGAGACTCTCCTTTGTAGTCCTTACCACTGTGCTCATGGTTGCAGCCCCTGGGCCAATCCCTCTCCTCCAGGGCCTCCCTCTTTTTCACTGCCCCTCTACTTTTCCAAGCGTGATGCCCTTCTCCAGGGATCGGCCTCTGCTGGCAATGTGTGCGAAGCCCAGGAGATGAAGTCTGACCTTGCTGGCCTCACACGTCTGTCATGTGCGAGCCACTGCCTGAGCCGAATTCCTTCTTTACACACCTCTGCAAGCTTCACCAGGCTTGTCTGTCTCTCTTTCTCGGGCATCCAGCCTACCTCACCCAGCTGCTTGCCGTTCTCGCTGCCTTCTCCTAAACCTGGGCACTTGGATCCAATCAGGCATCCGCAAACTCTACTTGGGAGGCCCATGGTTCTGCTTCTCCTGGGTCATTCATGCGGTGCCCCGTCTCCAAGGATGATTCTCCGGGAGCCCTTGAAGACCCCATGTCACCTGGTGGGGATTCAGGCACAGAGGCAAAGCACTTGGGGCGGCTGGGAGGGTGTGGGAAGGTGGCTGTCCCAGGTCAGTTGGGGGACAGTGGCGTCCAGTGGCACGAAGCCTGGCCTTCCACAGAGGACGCAGACCGGAGGAGGGACTTCAGCCACCTGTCAACGCAGTTGTCGGCGCCTCGTTCTGACGCCAACTAGGAAGCAGAGCTTCTGGACTGGGCTGACCGAGGTGGGGGAGGCTGGCGATCTGTGCCACATAGGAGCTGGTGAAAAGCCTAGGGCTGGCGAGGGTGCCAGACGCAGCCACCCACGGGGCCGGTGCAGGGCGAGGCAGAGGGATTCGGACACTCTCTGTTGTAGCAGCTCAAACAGTGAGTTTCTTCCTGCAGCCAAGGATCAGGCACAGCCAGCTTGAGTCGGTGACCACACAAGGGGTGAGAATGACCAAGGCGTTACTGGCGGGGGGCGGGGGAAGAAGGCAGCGGCAAAGACTCTGGCCTGCGGATCTTGCCTTCTGTTCTCTCCTGCCCTTCCCCTGGGGCCCCGGCAGAGGGAACAGCACAAGTACATCCCGAGAGTTCTCCAGCACTTTTGAAGTCAACAGCTGGGGCCTGGTTAATTAGATGTTAGCGGGGGTCCGGGGGCACTGGCATCTAAACCCAATACATTTTGTTTCTGGAAGACCAAGAGATCGAGTGCATATTAAACTTGAGCGCCCAGGGGGTACCTTTATTCTGCCGCGGGCCTCGCCGAATCCACAGCAGCCGCGCCAGGGTGCCTGCAGAGGCTGGCTGGGTGCGGAGGCTGGTCTGGACTCGAGCCCAACTTGCATTGTAGAAGGCAAGGGGGCAGCAAGTCTTTCAAATGTTTTCCACATAAATAGCTCGGTCCCACCGCCAGGATTGGAAAGCCCGACCAAGATCCGACTCCTTTCAGGAGACTGGCCCGGTAAGCAGCCTGACCCTGGCTTTCTCACCTAGGGCTGAGATCAAACCCACCTGCTGCCTGTCTCCGGGGGAGGTTGGCTTTGGAAAGCGTCCACTGGATGTCTATAGTTTCCCAGCAGCCTGGGAGCTGCCTGGGGTCCACGTGCTATTTCCAGACTTATCTCAGAGCCCACAGTCCCCCGTGGGGCCCCCTGGGGCTAGATCTTCACCTTGACTAAGCAGAGAGCATGTGCACGGGTGCACATACCCCCCCACCCCCCACCCTCACTGCGTGGCCACATGAAGCGGGGACCTTTGGAAACCCAATTCTCACCAGTTGTCCCTGTGCCAAGGAGACCCGGGCCATCACCAGGAAAGTGGAAGGTTCAAATCAACCAGCTGAACCTAGGGAGAAAGATGAGGCTGTCTGCTCCCATAAAGATTACCGCCCCACGGTCGTTATGCACTGAGCTACTAACTGCAAGGCCAGCAGTTCGAAACTCCCAGTTGCTCTTAGGGAGAACGATGGGTCTTTCTATAGCTATAAAGAGTGACAGACTCAGAAGCTCACGGGGGCAGGTCTACCCCGTGCGGTGGGGTTGCCACGACGGCACTGGACTGGATGACAATGAATTTGGATGGTGTTTATTTGTTTCCAATCTTGATCCAAGGTCTCGGGGTGGGGGGGTGGGGGGGTGGTCTGAATGCGTTCCATAGCTGGGGATTGAGTCCCTGCTTCAGGAGCCCCTGGGTGGTACACATCATTGACACACGTGCCAGCTCACCAGAAGATGGGGGCTTAAGGGTCACCCACAGGTGCCTCAGAAGAAAGATCTGGTGGGGCTTTTTAAAAATACACCATTGAGGCTGAGTCCCGATGGTGTGGTGGTTGTGCGCAGGACTGCAGCCCACTGGGATGGAGGTTCAATTCCAGCTCCACAGGGGCAAAGGATGGGCCTTTTACTCCCACCACCAGGGCAGTGATGCCCTAAAAAAAAAAAAAATACACCATTGAAAACCCCACAGGCCACAGCTCCCCTCTGATCCACAGAGGGACACTGTGTCAGTCCAAGTAGACTAGAGAGACAAATTCATAAGCACACATATGTATATAAAGGAGAGGTTTAGATACAAGAGAAATGGAACATTGAGAAAACATCCCAGTCTAAGGTTATAAATCCAATATCAGCCCATATGTCTAACACCAATCTATAAAGCCCTGTTCAGACTCATAAAGCACATGCAAAGATAGGACAATCACAGGCCAGTGGGTGCAGAGTCTTGTGTATCCAGTGGCGGTAGAAGCAGCTCAGTGTTGGCAGGGGCCTCTCTGTGGCTTCTCACGCGTCTCAGCAGGAGTCTCTACGTGGTTTTTCAGGCTTCCGAAGTCTGGTTCCATCAGGTTAAGTCCATGTGGTTTCTCCTCCGAGATGTCTCACAGGGAGTCAGCCTCGTGTCTTGTCAGTAGAGCATCTCCACGGGAGGGAGTCATAAGTCTCTCACCTCCAAGAGGGAAATACTGCCAGAATTCCCAGAATTCTCAGAGGAGAAGGCCATGCGCACACAGAGGTCTCGTTGGCTATCTCCAGAGTGACAGGCTAGACTCTACCCCTGCACTCTTCATCCACAAATTGACACCAGATGGGGTGACTGCCGCAGACATCATGAGTCTGAGGGGAGCCCACTCGTCAGCAGCTGGCTTCCCACCTCCGGTCACAATGGCTCCGAGTGACTCAGTGCCAGTGGGCTTGGCCTTGGTCCGTGTGAAGAGCTCCATCCTACAGCCTTGGTCCAAGAGCCACTACCTTCCTCAGCCACAGGCCCAAGTTCAACGTGAAAATGTGAAGCAGTCATGGCTACCGTCTTCTGGGCCTCGGAGACACCCTTTGTTTATTTTCTTTTTCCCTCTGAATGTGTTGTGATTCGAGCATGGAGGTATTAGTCACGCTCGAGGTGCCAGCATTTAGGAAATTACCGATTCGGCAGTTTCATGGCACTCGGAGGCCAACATGGGCTGGCGGTTTCCCTTTGTTTAGACAGCCTGAGTCATGATCTGGAAAGGAGATCATCCAAGGGCCGCTCTGTCGGGAAAACTGAGTTCTCCAAGCCAACCGTGTGTCCTGTTGAGACACCCCCGTTGGGGCTGTTGTCCCCAAGCCCCCCAATTCAAGATTTCCCATCTGGCAACACACACCATTCATTGGGCTGCCAGGGGGCCAGGTGGGTGGGGAGCTGTGGCTAATTGCAGTTCTTCACTTCTATTTCTGCAGCCCAGAATCACACAGTGACCCTCAGTTCACATCTACACACCCAGGAGCACTGTTTTCAGAGGGTCCCGGGCTTTCTTGCTGTGTGTGTGTGTGTGTGTTTAATAAGTATACACATCCAGAGAGGTCTTTAACTCTATTGGGAGACATTCTCTAAGGATCCCTAGTGGTGTTGTGAATTCAACACTGGGCTGCTAACCACAAGGTGGGCGGTTCAAACCCACTAGCTGCTCTGCAAGATCAAGATGCGACTTCCTGCTCCTGTAAAGAGTTACAGACAAGGGAACCCTAGAGGGTGGCTGTGAGTTGGGATGGGCAGGAGGACAGTCTATGTAGGGCCGTGGCTCGCAACCTTCCTGATGCCGCCACCCTTGAATGAAGTTCCTCCTGGTGTGGTGACCCTTCCAGCCATACCTTCATTTTTGTGGCTACTTCATCACTGTCTTTTTGCTACTGTTATGAAACGGGCGGCCCCTGTGAAAGGGTCATTCAACCCCCAAAGGGGTGGCGACCCACAGGTTGAGAACTGCTGATCTAGGGGAAAGAGATATGCTCACCTTCAAGAGAGTCCACTCGGTGGCTGTGCGTTTCTGAGTGTGAGTGACACCTAGAGTCTAGGCCTGGATTTACCGTCATCCTTAAAAGCCCCAACATATCTTTGCCACCATCCGTAAAACCCAAGCATGGAAGCGCTGGAAGATCTGCTTTGAGTTTGACTCTCTCATATTCTAGCTTAGGACAGTTGAGGAAACCACCTCCACAGACCCCTCTCCCGAGGGGCACTTGGCCGGCTGACTTTCCCTTCCTGGAATAATGGACCAGCCGTCTCAGCACTGGGGCTGGGAGGGAGAAGATCAAATTGATTCTCAGGAAGGATGCTTGCCAAAGGATCTCTTCTTTCACTGCCTCGGGGAGAAAAAAACCAGGCCCACCCTACCGCCCTGAAACACACAAACTCCATGTCTGAGAGCCCAGACACCTGGCTTTGCATTCTAAGCAAGCCTGGTGTCTCTGTTTCCCAGCATTGCTGGAGCAGAAGACATACCACAAGAGGGTGGTCTTAAGGAACAGGAAATCATTTTCCCAAATTTCCTGAGACCACACATTGAAATCAGGGTCTCAGCTATGCCAACTGTTCTTGGAGGTAGTCCTGGGTGCTCCACGGTTCTTTGGCGTGTAGACCATCCAGACATGGCCCCTGTCTCCCCATTTACATGCATCTCTGCATCCAGTCACCTATTTTTTATGATTCAGAATGATCCTGTATAAGATGCCAGTAGGGCCCCTATTCACGCAAAAGGCAGGTGTTGGGTAAGTCTATTTCCAAACAGGATTCCTAAGGGGAGTGAGGATTCCAACACACCCTCTGGGGGGGATATGCACTATTCAATCCAATCTATAACACCTAACACCTGGTTGCTTTTGCCTGAGCGTAGTTATGGGTTGGGCAGCTCACTGCAGGGCCAGTAGTTCGAAACCATCAACCTCTCTCGAGGAATGAGGAGAGGTGACTGTCTATTTCCATAGAGAGTTACAGTCATGGAACCCCATCAGAGCAGCCCTACCCTCTCCTGCAGCACCTCTGTGAGTTGGAACTGACTGACTGACGGTGAGTTTGGGGTTGGGTTGGGTGTGACCATTCCCAGTAAACATAAACAGAATTCATCTCTACCTCAGGGAACGTGCAATGGAGACAGCGTGAAGAGGTGAGAGCAGAGTCTACAGCAGAGGAAGATCCCCAACGGGACCTGTTCCTCTTGGACAAGTTGCTGACTTCTCCAGTTCTTGGCACAAAGGTCAGCAGTTTGAAACCACCAGCTCCTCTACGAGAGAAAGACGAGGCTTTCTGTGCCCCTCCTCATCCACAGAGGGACTCAGTGGCAGCAAGTCTGGTTTTTTGAGCTGGAAGCACAGTAACACCTCCCAGTCTTTAAAGGGATTAGAACCACACTTGTCCCATCCGTGGCAAGTTTCCCATACTCTTGCCAGCGTGAAAAAGCACCTGCCGCTGGTCTGGAAGAGGCAGGTTCTTCAACAGACGAGATCTAAATTCCAAGATTCAGGAAAGCGCTCAATTCCTGGCGGGCTTGTTGACGAGATTGAATTCTCGGAAGCCCACGCAAATCTTCTGGAATGTTGAAGGAAATCAGCGGACTCCTGGGGGAGCAGCGGCTTCCCTCCGAAGCAAAGGAGCCTATCCTTTGGCTGCTACCAGACTTCCTGCACTTGTCCCACCTCCAGCACCTGCTCAGGCAGAGGGCAGATGTCTCCCTTCCAGCTGTGTCTGCTGTAGGGTGCTGGGCCCTTCCCCAGAAATGTGACCATCTCCTGACAGCAGGGCTTGCAGGTTAAGTAGAATCCAGGACTGACACTCTCTGATGAAGGGGGACGGGAGCGGGGGGACTGGAAGAATTATAGGAAGCAGAATCCCTGCCCTGCCTGAAACAGCCACAAACCCTGGTTGGCTCGTGTCCACCGGGATCTGCCCATCAGGAGAAAGCGCCCGCATTCATCACTGAGGTTCTCACATCTCCATTTATTAAATTAACTCCATTGTGGATTCTGTCTAATTAAAAAAAAAAGGCTCGCATCAAAGTCAACCATTGTATTTGGGAAAGACAAGCATAAACAGGCCTGTTTTATCTCATTACCAGGAGCAAACAAACAAATACGCTTGGTTTTTGATTTATTAAAAGCCCCTTAATGATGCTTTCTAGTGGAGAGTTAGAAGTCCATTCGCTTGGGAAATGTCATGCCCGCCTAGTCCAAGGCGGTAGACACTCAGCCGGCCATGGAGCTGGCCACCCGCCCGGGTCTGGGTGCATGTGCTGACGTGGCCAGCGCACACATACACACACACACCCGCCTCCCTCATTGACCCGCTCCCCAGGCATTGATGCCCACTGAGGGCAGATCGGGACACTCCTGCCTGCTCCCAGAGAGACGCCTTCTCAAGGGGCCAGAACAAAGGATAATGGCTGTCTAAAAGCCGTCAGATCTTGTAGTGGGAACGCCTGAGTCCGGCTCCCAAGGTCCCTCAGCAGAGGTTCCCTGCCTGGAAAGGAGACCACCTGCTTCCATCCTTGTTTGCTATCCCTGAGGTGCTGCCCCGCCCTGACTGATGTCAACCCCACGCACGAGGTGGGGCCGTCGTTGGTACTTAGGGATTTCATGGGCATGTTTTCAGAAGTAAATCACCAGGCCCTTCTTCCTACTCTCTCTTTTTCCAGAAGCACTGCGGAAAGCTGTTGGGCATCACGGTGGCAGGCAAGCCTCTGCTGAGGACACATGGTGGCTGTCCACACATGGTGGACTCGATCCACTGACGTGCCTGCCCTCTTCAGCTTCCTTAGGGTACTGTTAGCCTTGCGCCTGGGACCCTCTGGCTGGACCCATCCCCATCACATGACAATTCCTCCTTTGCATCTTGGTGGGGCGGGAAGAAAGGTAGGAGGACCCGCCTGCGGCCTTAGTTATCTTTGATGGCCGGGACTCAGAGGAGGCTGACGTGTGACGCCACATACAACCAAGCCACGTGGGAGTGGGGGCTTTCAGTGGCATGTGTGTCTAGAGTTTGGAGCGGAGGTGTGTGTGTGATGCTGCAGAGGTCGGGATGTTACCAATGGTTCCGGAAAGCCTGCCCAGAGGTGCCTGGAAGAAAGGTCTGGTGAACAGCCGCCAAGATGAGTCATTAGCATCTCTGTGGAGCAGGCTGTGTCTGCCCCACCTCTAGTCTACCAGGAATCAGAGACCACCAAAGACAAAACATTAGGGATTTACATAGGCACATACTGGGGGGTCGAGTGGAGCCGTGGTGATGCAGGCCTTCCGATGCATTGAGCTGCTGACCCCAAGGTCAGAAGTGAAGCGTGACAGTCCCAAGAACCCGTAGGGACACTTCTACCGTGCCCTCTCAGGTCACTGAGTCAGCATCCACTGCAGGGCAGTGAGTTTGGGTGCATACACATCAGGGAGGGGTCTTGGAACCAGTGCTGCAAACCAGTTCATTTCAGCTCCACACCCTGCTGAGAAGGTGTCCGTGCTAGTCCGGGTTGACTGGAGAAACAAATCCAGGGACACTCACGGAGCTATGTGAGAGAGAACTTGATATCAAGAAGTAATTGTGCAACAGTAAAACATCCCCGCCCAGGCCAGGTCGGGTACGTAACTTCAATATTAGCCCATGAATTCCTCTCAGCCTCAGGCAGCACATGCAATGATGCCCAATGCAGGAAGAGCACAGGCCAGTAGGTGGACAGTCCAGTGGGCCCCATGGCAGTGGACGCATCTCTGGGGCTCTGGCTGTCTTCAGCGTCGCTCCATGCGGCTTGTCAACAGAGAGGGTGAAGCAGAGAGAGTGTGTCCACCTCCAGGGGGGAAGAGAGGAAGCTCCCAGGATCCTCATGAGAAGACCACGCCCTGATTGACAGGCTAGACTCCAGCCCTTCATTCTTTCTATCAAGTTGACATGAAATGGCGTAAACGACCACATTGCCTCTCCACTCTGGGTAAGGATCCACCTTTAACAAGAGCTACAAGGGCTTCTTACACAGCCCTTCTTCTAGCTTGATTCCTTACAGGCAGGCTGAAAATGCACATTCTGAGTCCAGTGTCACCCCGGAACGACAAGTTTGAGGGCCTGCCTTAGAACACACAGCCTGGCCTGGATCCCCATGAGAAGGAAATGCGATAGAATCATGCTCACCAGGCAGCAGAAGCAAAATGAAATGGAAAAACAGACAGTATTCCGGTGTATTTCACACGACATCAAGCCTGGGTCATGGCCCAGATTATCTGATTAAAGTCTCAGGCAACATCAGCGAAGTGTTTATTGATTCCCTGCTGAATGATGAAAGAAGTCTTTTAACTGCTCTCCCTGTCTGCACCTCTTCTCCAACGCCATCCCACACTCACCCTCCACACCCACTGTCAGAGGGAGCTTTCAGAACCCCATCCACTTAACACACTGCTTAAACCACTTCCCTAGAGTGAAGACACCATACAAGCCCGAGATCCCTCCACTGGTAAATTTAAGAAACATGAGCAGCGGCACGTATAAGGAGATGCATGGCCCGTGTTCATCTCGGCACTAGTCACAAGAGCAAACCGTGGAAACAGCCTCACTGCCTGTGGCAGTGACATCATCTCCTGTCAACTTGCGAAGGGGTGGAGTCTATCCTGTCAATCCGGTCACAGCCAATGAGGTCTCCAGGTGGGCATGGCCTTCTTCTGAGGATTCTGGGAACTCAGGTCTTCCTCCCTGGAGGAATGTTTCAAACAATTCTCTTAGACCTTCATACTGCTGTGTGCAGAAGGGACGCGTAGGGAGCATGGGGGGGTTCCCCTCTGGACTGCTACTTGCAAGTTTGGAAGCTCAAGCCCACCACCCCCTCTGGGGGAGAAAGATGAGGGTGTCCGCTCCAGGAGAGTGGAGGTGGGGGGTGGAGCTATGAGGAAGTGGAACTCATTGCCCTGAGTTAGCTGAGATCACGGTGGGAAGTCAAGAAAAGTCAGGAGCCAGCAAAGAGGACCCTTGGACTCTGTTTCCAGTTTGGGGCTCTAAAGGGAGAAGACCTCGGGTTGTTTGAACAGCATAGCCAAACACCAAATGTACAATTTTTATCAATCATGTGAATAACAAAATTTTAAAGGAAGACTTGAAGAGATCCTTCTAGGCTGTTTTCTCAATTTGGCCACGTGGGAGATCTTGTGGCTTTAAAGACTGTGAAGTGGAGGGGAGAGGCCTTTGTCATATGATAAGACTAGGCTCATGGACACATGTCTTGAGACAGTGAGGAGGATTGCCAGGTGATGGCCAGCCAATGAGACTCCAGCATGCAAAACAGATTCTGATGGCATGGCACTTTTCCTGATGAGGAACAGAAAACAGCCAAAACGGAAACAGACTGACAAACCCACACACAAAAAACTTGGCCAGGGTGAGATTGGAGCTGCCAGATGAGTGGAGAAAAGGTGGGGTGGATAGATGGAACTAACTTCAAGGATATACACATAAGCTCCTATTTGAAGGACCGACATCAAAGGAGTGGTCGGGGGGAGAGGTTGGGCAGTGTAAGATATGACAGAACAATAATAATTTATAAAGTATTGAGGGTTGGTGGGGAAGGGAGAGCAGGGAAAGAAGGGACAGGATGGAAAGCTGATATCAAGGGCTCAAGGGGAAAGGTGGATGTTTAGAGAATGATAACAGGAAAGGACAGGTGAAGGCGCTTGGCACAGTATGTTTATTGACGTATTGTGAAAAACGATGTATGAGCCCCCAATAAAATGATTCTTAATGTAAAAAAACTTGGCTACGTTCAGCTAATGCGCAAGAAAATTCAACTCCAAGTCCTCAGGTCCCTGGTCGCCCTGCCAACTAGATTTTATTCCTGACAAACTTCCCAGAAGAGACCAATGAGATGGTGCTCTCATGGCGCAAGACCAGGCGGAGTCTCATGGTGCTATGCCTGGCTTCACCCTGAACCAGAACAGACGCACCGCCAGACCCGTGCTAAGTAAGCACCTCACCTCTCCCAAACAGGCTCAATTAGTCCCTACCACCTCAGAGGAGGGAGGTGTTCGAATCCTACTTTACAGAGTTGAACACTGAAACTTAAAAACGTTGCAAGTCCGGTGACTAGTGGGGCTGAGAGCCCACCCATGCCCTCCTTCCTGCTCTTACTCGCCCCTGAGTACTGCCCTACTCACATCATGGCTACACCTTGCGAGGCAAGATGCAAAGGCAGTTCAAAACCACCAGCTGCCCCCCGGGAGAGACACAGAGCTTTCTATTCCCATAAAGAGTTAGAGTCTCTGAAACCCACGGGGCACTCCTAACCTCTCCTACAGGTCTCCGTGAGTGACTATCAACTCGATGGCAGGGAGTCTGGTTTGTTTTGCTGTTTGAAAAAAAAATGGGGCTCAGTGAGACCTGGGAGACCTGAGCACCTGAGCAGGCTGGAAGCTGGCACACAGTAGAGGTTTGAATGAGTTAGAGGCCCTAGGGGACTGTTTCCTGACCCCTGCCAGGATCAGAATCCTAATGCTTTCCTCTTACTGGCCAGGGTCTCCCACAGAAAGCACCTCGAGTGATAGCCCTCCAAGTCCAAGCTTGACCGCCGCTCTGCCCACACACTGATTTGAGAGGATGATGCCCTAAATCCCCCAAGACACTGCAGATCATCAGTGCCCACGGGTGAAACGTCTCCCACACACACATCCCTCCCAGCGTGACCCAGGCAAATTGCATCCCCACGGCTCCACCCCTCAGAGAGATCCATGAGAACCAAAGCGGGCCACAGGCCTCTCCGGCAAGTTGCCAATTTCATGTTTATTCCCACAGCGAATGGCAGCTGGCAGCTCCTCACCCACCGCCCGGTGCCACTTCGTCGTCGTAATCAGCCCTTTGTCTGGGTTTCCGGTCTGGGCGTTGACAGGCAGCTGGGGACAGTCAGCCACTTCCCCAAACACCATTGTGAAGAAAAACCTAAGGCTTTGTAATTAAGCGCTATCCTTCCCGGTGGAAAACAAAACAGAACCGCTCTACCCCGCATCACCCCACAGATGTGTCTCTGAGCTGGGGGAGGCGTGGCATGGGGGTGGAGGGGTGCCTTCTAAGAACACTGAAGAGTTTTCACTTTTAAGGGCCCTGGTGACCTCATTGGGTTGCTGACCACAAGGTTGGCCATTCTAAACCAGCAGCTGCTTCGAGAGCGAAAGATGAGGCTTTCTACTCCCATGAAGAGTTCCAGGCTGGGAGACCCACAGAAGAAGTTCTACCCAGTCCTTTTGGGTCGCTGCAAGTCAGCATCCCCTCGATGGCCAGAAAAGGGAGGGGCCCATCCACGACACTTTTAAAATTAGCAGAAGAGACTGGAACCACCACTGGGCAGATGGGGAAACTGAGGCCCCGTCCCTAGCAAGTGGTCTCTTAGACCCAGGTCCATTTTCCACCTCCTGATCTCTCTCCCACCACGTGGCAGAGAGAATGTCTGGATGGGGACAAATCCTGAGTGAAGAAGACATCTATCTTCCAGGATCCAGACACGCTGATCTGGTCACTGGAGGAAGGCACTAAGCCCCCTGTACCCCAGGGCCTTTGCACTTGCTCTTCCCACTCTCTGGAATGCTCCTCCTTGTAGCGCTGCTCCTTCAGGTTTCAGCTCTTGGGTCACAACATTGGGCTAGCACATCCCCCACACACTCACACAAACACACATAGAAGCCTCCAGCCCACCAAACACGATCACAACGGAATGTACTGGTTCTTCCTGCAATCATACCTTCAATAGCATCTTCCCTGGAAGACCATGTGCAGGCAACCTTGCAGCTGGCTTACACCCAGAACCTAGTTCCGTGCCTGGATTATGGGACTCTCAATGACATCTCTGAAGTGAATGAACCAGGACCACCACTCCTATGAGTCCTGTCCCTCAGAAAATCCACCCCCTCCCCCATACCACGCGCCTATCCCCAATGACATTGGCTGTTGACCAACAGACTATAGATGAGTGGCCTGGAACTAAACACAATGTTGGAAACTGGGACCTGCAGAAAACCTGGTGACGCCGAAGGACTCTGACTGACCGTGCATTCACCTGGGTAGTCAGTGTTGCTCTGTCTCCTCCTCCAAGCCACAGGCTCTTTAGGGACAGGGACCCTGTCTTCCTCCTCTGTGTCTCCAGGGCTGAGAAGTGTGTGGGGCTAGAATGGACTCATGAATGAATAAACACACTCCGTAATTAGTGGAGAAAATGCTGGGCAAAGCCTGCAAATATTACCCATCACATCGCCCTGGTAAAATTGGAAAGCCCCCTAGGAAGCAAGCTAGAAAAAAAAGAACTTTCCAGAAAGAGTTTCTGGCAAATACATGCACGCACACACACACATACACATACACACACACACACTGTGGTGGAAGAGGGGGGAATCCCACGCTAGTTTCCAATTTCAGCTGTCCTGAGGCTTATTGGTACAATCGACTCAGAACTCACACCATAGATAGAAACATACACCCTCTAAAGGCTCAGCCATTATCCCTGGCCAAAGCTGTTCATATTTAGGATAATCGGAGCAGCCAAAAGTAGAGACAAGGTCATGCCTTGGAACAAGGAGAAAAGTTTCCACTTCAAACTCCCCTGCCTCTTCAGGAGACTCTCACCTAGTGGGTCTCACACTTTATTCAGCATAGAAGCTTCTGGCAAGAGGAAAGAGCCCTGTTAATACGCGCATTCTCGTTCTCTGGGTCTAATGAAGACTCTCAGGCCTGGACTTAGACAAATAAGAAGGAAGGACAAGTTCAGTATTTCTCAATCTAGAAAAAAAATTCAAGAAAAAGTCAACCCTCGAGTTGTAATGTTGAAGGATTTATTGAATGACACGTGATGACTCAAAAAAGAGAGAAAGAGAGATGGAAGAAATACACAGAGTCACTATACCAAAAAGAATTGATCAACATTCAACCCTTCTAGGAAGTAAGATATTATCAGGAACCAATGGTATTGAAAGAAGATGCCCGAGCTGGACTGAATACATTGGTGAGAAAAAGGCTCCAGGAATTGATGGAATGCCAATCAAAATGATTCAGTAAATACATGTAGCACTGGAAGCACTCACTAGTGTATGCCGAGAAATTTGGGAGACAGATGAAGAGATGCATAGTCATGCACACTCCAAAGAAAAGTGATCCAATAAGATGCAGAAATATTAAACTACATAATTAAAATCGCAACCAAATAAAAGTGTGCCAAAATGATTCAACAATGGTGACAGCAATACTTTCGCAGGCAGCTACTAGAAATTCAGGCTGGGTTCAGAAGAGGATGTGGGCCAAGAAATATCACTACTGATATCAGATGAATCTTGACTGAATGCAGAAATAAATCAGAAAGAAGTTTACCTGTGTTCCCTTGATAACACAAAGGAATTTGACTGTGTGGATCATAAAAATTATTAAATAACAGGGCAAAGAATGGGAATTCTAGAGCATGTAATTATATAAAAGTTTATATAGTCATTCAAATAGAACAAGGGGAGAAAGCGTGGTTTAAAGTCAGGAAAGGTAAGTATCAGAGTTGTATCCTCTCACTCCCCGTATTCAATCTGCACCTTTATGGAGAGACTGGGACACTGATGCATTACTGGTGGAATTGCCGAATTGGACAGCCACTATGAAAAACAGTATGATATCGGTTCAATTTCAGCAGCGGCTCCACAGGAGCAAAGGCTGGGCCTCCTACTCCCACCATCAGAGGGCCGTGATGGCCCCCCCCCCCAAAAAAAAACCAGTATGGTGTCATTAAGATGCAAAGGCAAATACCTTATGATCCTGCAATCTCTCTACGTGGTATATTCCCACAGAAATAAAGACCACACAAGAGTGGACATACTCGCATGCACAACCATGTTTACTATAGCAATTCCTATAATAGCAAACAGACAGACACAGTCAAGAAAACCATCTGTGGAGGAATGGAGAAACAAACTTTGGGACATACACACAGGAAATATTATGCCCTGGGTTAGTCTGGGTAGAATAAAGAAACCATTTCATAGGTACTCATATGTGTATAAAAAGAGCTTTATATAAAGAATAATTGTACATTAAGAAAACATCCGAGCCCAGTCCAGATCAAGTCCATAAGTCTGATATTAGCCCATGCGTTTGATACCAATCTATTAAGTCCTCTTCAGCCTCATGGAACACATACAATGACACCAAGTGCAGGAAGATCACAGACCAGTGGGTAGAAAGTCTTGTGAATCTAGTGGTGGTAGAAGCATCTCAGCATTGTCAAGGGTTCAAGTGGCTCCTACAGTCGCAACGTCTCTGGCTGCATCAGAGTAGCTCCATCAGGTCTGTTGTCAGTAATGTCTCCCAAGGAGTGAGCGTGTGTCCTTCCTCTGGGCAGCTATTGATCTCCTCAGCGCTTCCAAAAGAGGGCATCAAGCCGCGACCTCATTGAAGGCTAAACTCCGCCCCTTCACTCTTAAGTCTCAAATTGACAGTAGATGATGTAACTGCCCCTTCAAAAACAGCAATGAGTCTGGCAAATCCCTCATAACATGGGCAAAACTGGAGGACATTAAGCTCAGCAAAGTGAGTCAAACTCATACAGATACATGGCTCGTGACTTCATTATTATAAAGGAAGAAAGACTTTAAAGATTACAACAAAGCCAGGGGAGTGCAGATGTGGAAACAGAAGGGACAAGAGGGCTGGGGGAGAGGGTTGGATAAAATAGAAAGAAAGAGAGAGAGAGAGAGAGAGAAGGAAAAAGAACTACATTTGCAGGGGGTTGATGAGACACAGTCCCCATTTTGACGAGATGGGCAATGTAAAATCCATCTAGTTAGTATGTTTTTCTCTGTATGTGTGATATTCCACAAATAAAATAGGGAAAATAAAATCAAATTTTTAAAAGAGAGGGGTCACCATCTTTTAAAAAAGAAAGAAAACAGACTCCTTACCCATCAGACCTAACCCATGGTCTGAGTGATTATAAAAGGAGGAGAAGTCAAACTGAAAGAGATTTAAATTCTCCTGTGTCACACAAGCTGGTTTCAAAGGGAAGAGAGTAACATCTGCACGTGGAGCAAATCACCTGAGAAGCTAGACTAGATGAGAAAGACCAGGGCATCAGGATCGGAGGAAGACTCGCAAACACCCAGCAAGGGTGCGGAAGACATAGCTGTGTTAAAAGTGAAGGTTCGGGGCCTGAACCCTGGTGGCGTGGTGGTTGTGCGCGGGACTGCGGCCCAGTGGAATGGAGGTTCAATTCCAGCAGCGGCTCCAGAGGAGCAAATGCTGGGCCTCCTACTCCCACCACCAGAGGGCAGTGATGCCCCAAAAAACAAAACCAAAAAAAAAAAAAAAGTGAAGATTCAAAGCATTTAGTAGTGAAGATCAGAAACCAAAGCCTTCAGAATGGATTACGCATCCACAGAAAGAAAACAAAGATCCTCACAGCTGGGCTGATGAACAACATCACGGTAATCCAAGATGGAAGTTGTCAAAGATTTTGTTTCACTCGATCCAAAGTCAATGGCCAAGGAAAGTGCAGACAGGAAATTAAAATAGTTTGCACTGGGTGAGCCTGCTAGAAAAGATGTCACTTTGATGGCTGTGTTAGTCAGAGTAGACAAGTGAAACAAATTCATAGACAATCACATGTGTATAAGAGCGAGCTTCATATAAAAGAGAAATTGTGGGCTGAACCCCGGTGGTATAGTGGTTGTGCACGGGACTGTGGCCCGCTGGGATGGAGGTTCGATTCCAGCTCCACGGAGCAAAGGCTGGGCCTCCTACTCCCACCACCTGAGGGCAGTGATGCCACGCCCCCACCAAAAAAAGAGAAATTGTATATTGAGAAAACAGGTAGAAAGTCTTGTGGATCCAGTGACAGAAGAAGTATCTCCAGGCTGGCACGGGTCTCTATGTGTCTCCTCCAGCTCTCTGAGTGTATCAACAGCAGGAAAGGGAAAGCAGAGAGAGTGGATCTGGCCTCCAGTGAGCTGTTTATCTCCGTTGCACCTCCAAATGAAGTCATCAAGCTCCGATGTGATTGACAGTCTGTACTCCACCCCTCCGCTCGAGCTGACAGATTATGTCACAACATAATATTACAACAGCAGCTGAGAGCCCTGTTGTACAGAGTATCTGTGAGTCAGAACCAACACAAGGGCATCTAACATCCACCTAAGAGTCTGGGACTCTCCATGTACAACAAGTTCTCAGGCGGTGCTTACGCTGCTGATCAGGGACCACGTGATGAGCAACCAGAGCATGGTGCCAGCTGACTCAAAGTACCCAGGGCCCCGTGGGTAGTTAAAACATCTTTTGAAAACTGGAGAGAATTAAGAGTGAATGGCGTGGGGTCTAATCTGTCAATAAGGTCATTGCCAATGAGGCCTGTATGTGAGCATGGTCTTCTCCTGAGGATTTTGAAAAACTCCAATATTCCTCTTTGGAGGCAAGAGACAGTGTCTCTCTCTCTCTCTCTCTCTCTCTCTCTCTCTCTCTCTCTCCCTCCCTCCCTCCCTCTCCTCTACCTCTACCTCTCCCTCTCCTCAATCCATGGGAGACATTGCGGCTGACAAGACACATGGAAATACACTAGTGCCCTGAGCTGGAGAAGCCACGTGAAGATCTGCCAGCGCTGAGATGCCTCTAACTCCACTGGAGCCACAAGACTTGCCACCCACTGGCTGGCCTGTGATCTTCCTGTATTCAGCATCACTGCACGTGTTGCATGAGTCTGAAGAGGACTTATCGATTGGTATGGGTTGATATCAGACTTGTGGACTGGGCTGGGATGTCTTCTCAATATTGAATTGCCCTTGTCTATAAAGTTCTTTCCTATACACATCTGAGTGCCTATGAATTTGTTTCTCTAGTCTACCCAGACAAAAACAGCCTCGCCTGTAAGAGGGGGTTGATACCTTGTGAGCAAACACAGACAACGCCCTGAGTCCTTCTCCCTCCACTTCGGTGGGGTGAAAGCGATGGTGTTTTCATTCTGGAAAGGGATCTTTGGGAGATTTGGTGTCTTGGTGTCTCTTTTAGAGTAGTGCACTTCATGGAAAGATCCTTCTAGGCAACCAACTGGCGTGCCTTCTGGGAGCCTCTATTCCTTTGGGTAGGTCCCACAGACCCAGCAGCCTATCACCACCTCACACTCAACATCAGCCACGGCCTGCACTGCACCCTGACAGGCAAGCGAGCACAGAAGGCAACACTCGCTCCTAAGCAACACATCAGACTCTGTCCACAGCTTCACCTTCCATGAGGACCAAGGTTGTGGCTTGGTGCCCTGTTTGCTTTGCAAGTTTGGGGCTGGGAAGAAGGAGACCTTTGAGAAGACTTGAGGACCACCCAAGATGGGACTTCGCCCCTGACCTTCCAGCCCCTGCTCTAGCCACAGCCCCGCCCTCTGTGCTCAATCCGACCTTGTTCTGCCACACATGTCCAAGACATAAGCTCGCGCCATCCTCAAGGCTCTGGAACTCTTCCCGAGTGGCCCTGGGCGAGAGACCACTCCCTGGCCCGGTTTTTCCACCTAATTGCTGGTATTGTTCATGGTCATCAAGTGAGGTCCAGCGGACAGCCACCCCCTGGTGTTCGGGCCAGCAGTGTTCCAAGGGGTTTTCAGAAGTAAATCACCCAGCCCGCCTTCTGAGAGGCCTCTGAGTGGATTTGAACCACCAAGCGTCTTACTAGTAATCTGGCACAATGATTCTCAACCTTCCGCCTGCCCCAACCCTTTCATACAGTTGCCCATGTGGTGGTCACCCCTAACCATCAAATTATTTTCTTTTTGGGGGGCGGGCCTCACTGCCCTCTGGTGGTCATGGGAGCTACCCAGCCTTGCACCTGGAGAGCCGCTGCTGGATTTGAACCACCAAGCCCGTGGGCCGCAGTCCGGCAGTCCATCAGACTATTTTCGTTGCTACTTCATCACTGTCATTTTGTTACTGTCATGAGTCAGGTGACCCATGTGAAAGGGTCGCTAGACACCCCCCCCCCAAAGGGGTTGCAACCCACAGGTTGAGAACTGCTGATGTTGTCCCCACCATTCCTCCACAAATGTCTGCCACATAGCTCATATTTCCTTCTGAGCTGTTTACCTGTCTGCTTCCTGCTGCTAGACTGGCCCAGGCGTGCCATCTTTGCAGATCAAAACTCCCTCCCTGAGTTTTCCTAAAAAATGGGAAAGAACCTTTGCTGTGAGTTCCCAGACAGGGTCCACTTCTAACTCTGTCACTCCCCTGATGGCCCACAAGCCACTGCAAGTTCAGAGCGTAAGCTTCCAGAAGGCCAGTCCTAGGTCTCGCATCTCCCGTGCTAGTCCACGCTGCATCAGACTTTGCTAAATAAGCGAGTAGCTTTGCATCGAAGGCAGATAAGGCTTCCTCAGGAAACAAAAGGTAAGTGCATGATGATAAAGATTTTTTCAGGGCTGTCAAGCTCGCGTGTTGATTTATGGAGCAAATTAATCTGACAGCAGCCCCACTTCCAGCCCTCCCGAATCGGTTTCCGCAATTATGTGTACCCAGGGCAGGGCGCAGCTGTCTCTGAGACGCGTCGCGAGCGAGGTCTCCCTGGGTTCGCTCAAAGGTCTCCGAGATATTTTTAGTCGACAAACAACCATGTGTCACTCATCAGACAGCCCATTAAACCAAATTGTGCAACTTGTTAGACAGTTTCCCGTATTAATTGTGAAGGCGCGGAACGTGACTTCCATCTGGCATCGCGGGCGCCCACCCCCAGCAGAGACGATCGGTGTGCGTGCTCGGAAATGCCGTGCGCACCAGCATGTATCATAGCCAGCTGGAAAAGTCAAAGAGTGAAGGAGCCCTGGAGGCCCGTGGTCAGCAGTTCGAAACCACAGGCACTCCTCCGAAGAAAAAACGAGGCTGTCTACTTCAGCGGAGAGTTACAGACTCAGAAACCCACAGGGGAAGTTCTACTCCTTCCTGTTGGGTCGACTCAAGGACGGTGAGGTTGTGGCGTCTGGTAGGTTGGTTGCCTGGTAGGTCAGCCAATCAGTTTAGTAAGTGCCTTTCCACACGTAAATTGACGAGTTTTCTCAGGATGTGGGTGGGTAGAAGGCAGGTGGGCAGGCAGGAAGATCAAAGACTTGTTGTCTTTGAGTCCACCTTGACCCACGGGGACCCCTGAACGTCAAAGTAGAACTGTGCTCCGTGACTAGTTTCATGGCTGACGTGTTAAAAGTTAATCACCAGGCTTTCCTGCGGACACACCTCTGCGGAGAAATGAGCCGCCCCCCTGTCAGGTGTTGCTACCAAGAGGATTTACGTGCCAGGTGAAAGGGTGGTGCCCCCAGCTCCGTGGCACCCAGATGTGTGCGCCTGCGCAGTAAAGATGATAAGCCAGAACCACGCGTGCAAGTGCACCAGTCACATGGGGGTTGCAGCAGCAGCAGCATCGAGTGTTTGGGCAAAGACCCCACCCACACCCCAGGCCACCAGGAACGTCACATATACCCTGAGGGAGATTTGGGAGAAAGAGGTGTGACATGTGGGCCATCTGAGGGACAGACTCTCTGATGGCCCAGACTCATGTCAGATAAAATCCCTTCCTGAAGTATTTCTCACCTCGACAAGGCCAGCCTTCAAGTATAGGAGAAGACCTGAGAGGAAACCACGCCAGATCCTCCCCCAAATCACAACTGTCCTGACACCCCTACTACCCCACACCCCAGCCATCCGTACCCCAACTACCCCAAATCGTAACTATCCTCACACCCCAACTAAACTACACTCCAGCTACCCCACACACCAGCCACCTCACATCCCAGCTAGCCACACACCCCAACTACTCACATTCCAGCTACCCCACACCCCAACTACCCCACACCACAGCCACTCACACCACAACTACCCCACACCCCAACTATTCCATACCCCAGCAGCGCACACACCAGCTATCCCAAATCACAACTGTCTTCACACCCCAAATACCCCACACACCCATACTTCCCTCACCCCAGTTAACTGCCCTCTACACACACAAACACACCACAGCCGCTCCTCTATGCCAACTTCCCATCTTCAAAGTCCCCACAGTAATGATGCCTGCCTTCTAGGAGCAACATTGTTCAGTGGGATTGCTTAATTTTCTGTAACCAAGAATCAGTTGTGAAATATAGTGGGGCCCAGAAATGGTGTTATAATACCCAGAGCAAGCATAAAGCATCTGAAGATGGATTGCACAGGAAAAACATCAGTGCTTCCTGTGCACAGGTGCTAACAGCTATGTTTAAAGACCTAATCTACCCTGAGTGAACTCATTGACCCCGGATGTGAAGACACAACCCTGAACACTCCTCTCCCCCAGCCAGCCTTCAAAGCATTGGTGTTCTAACTTAACAAAATGGATCGCGAAGGTCTGCCGGAGGCCTGTCTTCATGGGAGCATCAACCCCGCCAGCTCCTGCAGGAAACGCCCTAGATGAGCCCATCCAGGCAGATGAGAGACGACGTCTCATGAGAGAGCTTCAGAGTCGCCCAGCAGCACACCCCTCTCGTTACCCAAGACTGAAAGGAGCCTCTGAAAGTAATCCTTGCACAGATGAGGGTAGCTGATACACCTTGACATGTTCCTTCCTGAGATGCCTACATTTAACATCAGACATCGAATGTTTAGCCAAAGAAGTGCCTTTCTAATGGTGGAATCTAAAATATCAGGGCAAGGAGGTGGAAAAGTGGCATTCATTAACTATAGTGGGGGGGGGGGGGTTGGTTGGTTATCGTAGGAGCAATTAGCTCAGCAAAGAGAAGTGGGGCTGGATAACGCTGATGGTGTGACTAGTTGACGACCCTGGTCATCCCAGAAAAAGGCTTAGATGCATGGAAGTTGGGATAGTCTGGAAATTGTAAAGGCAGTGGGCAGGTAGTTAGTTGCACCTCCTCCTGTCACCATGAATGATAAAGTAAGTGGGAGGGTCTCCCCAACAAGGATGAGGCAGGCAGGTAACTTCCAGGTGAGATGACCCACAGGGAAATACCAAGCAGCCTTACTGGGGGAACACGGAGGCGGCAGTGGAAGCCTGATTGAGGGATGGAAGGGGGGCTCTGGATGGCAACATGACCTCCCAGTGACACACTAGATACTTCCCACCTGCCTCTGGTTCCCTAGGTAACACCACCTCATCCATCAAGGTCACTTATCTTCTCCCACCTTTCTGAGACCTTCAATGACCCAGAAGTCTAGAAACTGATCAAAATACCAAGCTCCCTGTCAAGGTTGATTCTGACTCACAGCAACCTATAGGACAGGGTAGAACTGCCCTGTGGGTTTCTGAGACTGTAATTCTGGACAGGAGTAGAAAGCCCAGCCTTTCTCCTGAGGAGCGGCTCCTGGTCTCGAACTGCTGACCTTGAAGTTAGTAGCCCTATGTCTAACTCACTACTACGCCACCAGGACTCCTTTAGACATAGCCTCAAACCAAAAGCAACTTCACTGCCATTGAGTCCATACCACCTCCTTATGATCCTGCAAGACAGGGTAGAACTGGGAACTCTTGACAGGAGTAGAGGCCAACCAAGCCAACTGCTGCCAAGTCAGTTTGCACATAGGGTGCCCTTCCGGTCCAAAGAGAACTGCTCCATTGTGTTTGAAGTTTGTGACCTTTCGAAGTAGACACCAGTCCTTTCTTCTGATGCACCTCTTGAGTGAGTTCAAGACACAACTTTTCTGGTAGTGAAGAGCTTGTTTACCCCTCTGCACCACCACCCCACCCCCAGGAGTCCCCTGGGTGACCTATCCTGGGCACAATTATTCAGCACTTGCTAGTCCCAGTATGTGATAGGTAAGCTTGTTGTGCCAACATGACCAAAGACAATAGGGCAGGTCTGTTGTGACGACATGGCCAATGAACACACGAGATCAATTGAAGGGCGGAGAGAGAAATGGCTCGGTGAACCCTGCCCTTGTCCTCTTGCTCTTGGATCTTCGGACCAGCTGGCTGCCTTGTTCATCCTGAGCCTCAATCTCCAAGTGACACTACCCATGGGACACCTAATTGTGGACTGTGTTGCTGTGGCCTAAGGTTCCTTCAAACCTTGCTTCGTCACACTCCTAGAATATACATCTCTTGAGCTGGGGACTGTCGGACTCTGTCATGTGGCTGACTGTTAGTGACCTGCTTTGCTGTTTATTGCTTGTGGCCAGATAGCCTGAAAAACTCTACAGAGGACTACTCAGCGACCTTCAAGACTCCAAGGACTGCCAGTCTACTAGCTGTCTCACAGGGGTGAATTGCCCTGAGTCATTTATACTGCTTTATAGATTAGTTAACTGTTTATTTCTTATCTTATATATTCTTCTATCTATATAAATATATAAAGAGAGTTACTAGTGTCCTGGTTTTGTTTTTCTAGAGAACCCTAACACACAGCATAAGGGGTGTATTCATGGTACCTCTCTTCACCAGTGGCAGATGACCCAGCAGGCCAGCTAAAGCACGGGAAAGCCTGTGCTTACCTGGGTTTACTGGGTACACCACACGTCACCCTCTAACTCCACAGTGGAGTAGGTACATCATTAACTGCCAACTGGAAGATACAAAAGTTGAGGGGTGGAGTCTAACCTGTCAAACAGGTCGCAGCTTAGTGACCTCCTCTGGAAGTGTGACTGTAAATGGCTTCCTGGAGATCAGCCTGCCCCACCTTCTCTCCCCCTGGTGGACAGCCCAGTGGGGCTGTCTGATTAGCTGCCCTGCCTCACCACCTGTGCTGCCCTACCTGCCAGCTGAGCCAACCCATGGACTGAAATGGACCAAGTTGCTGTGCGGGGCTGTTTCACACCGCCTCACCTTGCCTTGTCTGCTGCCTGTGGACCGACTCCACCACTCCAGCTGCTGCACCACCTACCAGTCACTTTGTAACTCTTCCCCAAGAGGCTGGGAAGAAAAAAAAAAGAGGATGGGAAGGAGAGAAGGCTATGAAACCAGAGGCTCGGCAGAGTCTGGAGGGGAGCGCAGTGGGAAGGACCAGCCAGTGGTGTGGTGGGGGACCGAGGCCTGATGGAGAACCCTCTCGGCCCCTTGCTGCCTATGGGACTTGTACCCATGACGCTTCTCTGAACATCTGACAACTGCTGTTAGGTGTCACGACATCAGTGCCCACCCATAATGACCCCATGCACAAGAGGACAAAACACTGCACAGTCCTGCACCATCCTTACTCTCCTTTCCAAGCCCAGACCCATGGTTGCAGCCCCTGTGTCAATCCGGCTTCTTTTCCGCTACCCCTCTCCTTTGCCAAGTCTGATGGCCTCCAGGGACTGGTTTCTTCCGACATCATGTCCAAAGTATGTGGGACAGAGTCTCAACAGCCTTGTCCCTAGGAAGCACTGTGACTGTGCTTCTTCCAAGACAGATTGGGTTGTCCTTTGAACAGCCCAGGGTGCTTTCAATACCCTTCTCCAGCACCACAATTCCAACGTCCGTCTCACAGTTCACATGGGGTGAAGGTGCTCTAGGTCAGCCCTCCCAGAAACAGAGCCTGAGAGAAAAAGGTAATCCATGTGATTGATTAGGGCAGGGGTCCTCAAACTATGGCCTGCGGGCCACATGCGGCCCACCAAGGACATTGATCGAGCCCACCGGGTGTTTTTGCCACCACCACTGTCCTGTTTAGCAGCCAACTCATCCTGGGCGTGCAGTGAATTTGTTCATAGTTGTTTGGTTTTGTGTGTGTGTGTATGTATATATATATACATATATATATATATATATACATTCCAGTCCTCCAACAATCTGAGGGACAATGAACTGGCCTCCTGTTCAAAAAGTTTGAGGACCCCCCTGGATTAGGCAATGCCCCAGGGAAAACCAAAAGGGAGAGTGGGAGCAGGGCAGAAAGTCAAGCCAGAGTCCAGGATCAAGGTCTTTGCTACCTGAAATGTGGCGATCAAACTAGACCTGCAGCAACACCTGTAGTTTGTCAGAAATGTGAATTTCAGGGTCTGTCCTAACACCCTGGAGTCCTGAGGACACAGTGGTTGTGCTGACTGCCAGGAGAGCCATTCGAAACCACCAGCTGCTCCCTGGGAGAAAAACAAGGCTTTCCACTCTTGTAAAGAGTAGAAACTTGGGCTGAGCCCCAGTGGCGTAGTGGTTGTGCGCGGGACTGCGGCCCACTGGGATGGAGGTTCAATTCCAGCTCCACAGGAGCAAAGGCTGGGCCTCTTACCCCCACCACCAGAGGGCAGTGATGCCCCCCCCACCAAAAAAAGAGTAGAAACTCACAGGGGCAGTTTTATCTTGTCCTGTCAGCTTGCTGTGAGCTGGCATGACTCAGTGGGGGCGAGTTGGGTTTGGGTTTGGGTCCTAGTCCCAAACCAAGCCCAAACCAACCAACTGCCATTGAGTTGATTCTAACGCAGGGACCCTGTGTGGTGTTTGGAAACTGGAGATCCCTAGGGAGAAAATAGCTTCACCTTTCTTCTGTGGAGCGGCTGGGGGAGTTGAACTACTGACCTGGCCCTCAGCAACCACCGTCTCACATGCAAACTCGCTGCCATCAAGCTGATTGCTTCTGACTCGATGACCCCGCAGGGCAGAGTAAAACTGCCCCTGTGACTTTTTAAGACCGCTTAACTCTTTACAGGAGTAGAAATCGCATCTTTCTCTTCTGGAGCGGCTGGAGTTCTTGAACTGCTGACCCGAGGTTCACTGCCCAGTAAGGAACCACGAAGTCCACACGGGCTAAGAAAAGTATAATAAAGTGGATGTCAACTCATAACCACCCTCTAGGATGGGGCAGAGTTTCCAAAACTATCACTTTTTATGTAGGACCCATTAGATAACCCTTTATGGGAGTAGAAAGTCCGTCTTTCTCCCAGACAGGCTAACAGCAGGCAGGAAATAAAACCTGCCCTCCCCGGGTGCTGCCAGCTGGCCCCGCCTCACTTTGGCCGGGTGGCCCCTGAGACTCAGAGGGTGAAGTCACTTGTTCACTCGCCCTGTCAACACTCAAGTCCAGAAGCGACAGAAAGTCTTCACGTTCACAAGAAATATCCAGCACAGGTCCCCAGGGAGCCCGCGGGAGAGTAAGCTGGAGGTGTGACTTGGTAGGGACCGCAGTGAGTGTCCCTGAGACATTGACCTTCACCGCTTGCCTCTGCAACAGAGGACACGGCCCCCACGTCAGGCCTTGAAAGGGGCGGGCCACCAGGTGGGAGGATGTGAGAAACACACACATCACCCAAACCTCCGGGCCGCCACACACTCGCTGCCTCTGGGCCCTGGGGAAGCAGAGACAATGCTGTCTGTCTGACAGCCACCTTCCACAGGGGGTCACAAGTGTGACCATGGCCAAGAGCAGGGGGTGGGAGTGGGAGGGAGGAAGGGGGGAGGCTCTCTGCCCGGCATGCACCAACCCCCGTCTCCAGGGTGGGGAGTCAGAGGAAGATGTGAGAGAGCTCCAGACAGAGAGGCGGGCAGGCTGTGAGCAAGAAGGTGTCAGTTTCCAAAACCTCCTGAAACAGCTTTAGATAATTCTCAGCCCCGACAGTGCTCCACTGAGACAGGACAAAGGTCGAGGGGACATAATGCAGCCAATTTTCAGGATGGCACGGACCCACAATACCACCTGCACAGCTGCCCACCGGGCATACCCGTGTCTCATCGGTGCAACATGTTGAAGCTTTCACTGCATCTTCAGGACGGGCAGACGCTGGGGACAACAAGACTCTTTAAAGCCTGCCACAATCCCCGACCCCCGCCCAGGAGAGTCAGCAAATCACAGAGGCCCAGCTCCCCCTGCCCCCCAAACAGTAATCCGGACCCACTGCCCTTCCATTCATTCATGTGTGACAAAGTATAAATGCCTGCAGGCTTTTCTCGGCTCTACAAACCCACCCCGCAGTGCTGCTGGGGCAACAGCTGGCAGTCTGCTGTGGTTTCAGCCACAGCCAAGACATCATGTGGCTGAGAGGTCAACTTGATCCACAGCAGTGTGTTAGGCTGAGTTGACTGGAGAAACAAATCCAGAGACACTTAGATTTATATATGTGTAACAGAAAGATCGACATCAAAGAGCAATTGTGTATGAAGAAAAATCCCAGACCAGTCCAGATCCAGTCCATAAGTCCAACAGTAGCCCATATGTTCAATACCTGCCTATAAGTTCCCCTTCAGGCGCATCCAACACATGCAATGAGGCCAAGTGCAGGAAGATCACAAGCCAGTGGGTGAGAGAAAAGTCTTGTGGATCCAGTGGTGGTGGAGGCAGCTCCATGTTGTCGTGGGTCTCCAGGGTCTTGTCACATGGTGGCCTGTCAACAGGAAGGTCCGGCAGAGAGAATGTGTGTCCGGCCTTTGCACCTCCAAATGAGGTCATCCAGCCACGACCTGATTGACAGGCTAGACTTTACCTCTTGCTCAAGTTGACAGGAGATTATATAACTGCCACAGGCAGCAAACGATGACAATCTCTACGGAAGGGCTTCTGAGAAGCTGCTTGGGGGATTCATACCATCGACCTTTAAGGTAAGCAGTTCACCGTAAATGGCTTGCACCACCCAAAAAGAACAAATCCATAACTGCCAGTTCTAATGCCTAGAGACCCTCTAGAATCAGTAGAACGGCTCCACTGGGTACCCAAGATTATAAGTCTTCATGGAAGTGGACAGTCATTTCTTTCTCCCTCAGGTCTACTGACCAGTTCCTGTCACCAGTCTACAGTTAGTGGTGTAGCGCTGTAACCACAGTGCCACCAGGGCTCCTTGTCCTTCCCCAGACTCCTAGCCTCTCTGCGTGGTTCCTGGGAGACCCTGGGTAAGAAAGCACTTCTGTCTCTTTTATAGCCTCTGCCCTGGATCCAGGGCCACAGACCCCAACTAGACTCCTGGTCCTGAAGGTTTCTGGGATCCCTCCTAAGGATGCTTCCACCTGGCTCTGAGGGGAGGACAGCAGATGCTGTCTATCAAGAGGGCACTGTGCTACAGCCTCTCCTCAGAACAGACCCTGGATGAAGGGTTCCTACAGGACCTCCTTCTCAGGACCTCCTGACCCCCAGCTGCTGCCCTTCAAGGTTAAAAGCTAGTCACTATTAAAAGCTAGCATCCAATTCCCAGCAGACCCTGTGGGATCGTTACATAATACGGTGTCGACTTGAGACTATTAAAAGTGAAGAGGTGGAGTTGAGCCTGTCAATCAGGCCGCAACTTGATGACCTCATTTGGAGGCACGGAGATGTTAAATAGCTCACTGGAGACAGGACAGACACACACACTCCCTGCTAGACATTCCCGTTGACAAAACACGTGGAGTTACACTGAGGAAGTCAAAGCTCCAGAGCTGGAGGAGCCATGTGGAGACCCATGTCAATGCTGAGATGCTTCCACCACCACTGGATCCACAAGGCTTTCCACCCATTGGCCTGTGATCTTCCTGCATTCACCGTCTTTGCATGTGTCTCATGAATCTGAAGAAGATTTTATAGACTGGTATTGAACATATCAAACTGATGGACTTGGGACGGGGCGGGGATGTTTCCTTAATGTAAGTTACTGTTTATATAAGGCTCTTTCTTTACACATGAGTGTCACTGAATTGGTTTCTCTAGTCAACCCAGACCAAGACATCCTGCAATTTCCCTCCTCTGGATAGATCCCAGAGGAAGCGAGAACAGAACACGGACAGATTCACACACACCCATGGGTGTCACAGCCATTTCCATCAAACAAAAAGATGGGAACTTCCAAAGGCCCCGTCTGTAGAGGAAAAAGACATTCACACCGTGGGATTGTGTGCATCTCTGAGAAGCCGTGATGAGACCGTCACCCACCTTGGCGTGGGCAAGCAGAGGGCACGGGGTTCAGCAAAGTTAGCCAACCTCCTAACAGTCTCGTGATGCCACTGCTTTAAAGGAAAAAGAAACATAGCTTTCCCGCCAAAGGAAAAGATAGTGCAGTGTATGGTGAGGCCAGCGTTGGAGGTGGGGGTGGAGAGAAGGCAGGATAAAGAGTGGGTAGGCAAAAAAGAAGGGGGGGAGAGAGGAAGACTAAGAGGAGAAATAAGAAGAGGAGGGGGAGGAGGAAGTGGAAGAGCCGCATATACGGACTAGGGGAGAGGGCAGCTGGGATGCCATCACTGTATGGATGCAATGGGCTGTACACCTACATGTAGACTATTTTTCTCTGTATGTATTTTGCTCCACACATAAAGAGGTGGAAATAATAACACATTTGATCATTTCACTTTTTTTTTCTAAGAAAGAAGGGTCACAGCCTTAAACACCCGCTAGTTTCCTTCCCTATCAGACCTACACACCAGTCAGAATGGCTATCACGGGAGGAGAGGTGAGACAGAAACCGACCTCCAAGCTATTGTAGCCCACAGCTAGTTTCAAACCAGATGAGTGCTGCGTTGACAATGGCCCTGACTGGGCAGCTGCAGAGACAGCTTCCAATGAGCAGGTGGAAATCCCTGCCTGAACCACCTTGTCCTGCCCCTGAGACATGTGTGTCTTGGTCCTGGGCCCCATAATCCATTTGCATATGGCATTCGCATACCTTCTGCTTGGTGCAGACTCTGAGGCCTCCTGATCACTGCCAGGCAGCTTTGGGACAAATTTAGTTCCATCTCTGGTACAATCAACCAGCTCTTGGGTACCATGCCCCAAAGCTATCAGTTCTTAACCCTGAGACTGTGAGAGTGGGGCATGGGGGCGGGGGGTGCAGTGCAGAATGCAGACTGTGAAACTTCCTTTTTAATCCATGGCACAAACCCCACACGCAACAAACCGGGGTTGTTTTTTAAGCTCATGAGCTCCCTGTCACTGAAGGTAATCAAACAGAAGCCCATTTACCATGTCAGAAAGACTGTCCCCCACAGTCATCAACTAAGTCACGGGATCCCTTGCCCACTGAACTCCTTCCAGGTCCAGATGTGTTTGCTTCTGTGACCTTCGGATGTGTTGGCTTACACAACTGCAACCTTAAGAGCATCCTCCTTAGACCCACGCCTCTCTCAGCTACTCAGAATAGTTCTGCAGAACGTAGAGGGGGTGGGAAGAGCAACTTCATGTAACCACCTCTGAAGTGTCAGCAACGTGTGAGAGAAAAACACAAACTAATCAACAAAGAACCCTTTTTCGATGATTTCCAAGCCAGCTGTGCCTTGTCACCCAACCGCAGGTGACACGCAGCTATGTCAGCAGGGAGTCCAAGTGCATCCGGATGTGAACGTGGCCTGTTTTCTCCCAATAAATAGATGCCCTATATTTGCAAGCCTGGCCTCTGAATGACTGTGAGCGTTTTAATTAGAAACTTATGAAACTATAGCAAGGCATAAAATTGGGGGTGACATCACAGCAGAACAGAAGGGATGAGCCAGATGTCTTCTTCAGGTGACCTAGGGAGGTAGGTGCAGCGGGAGGGGTCTTAAGAGAAGAGACAGGTGACACAATCGTTGGAATAAAGTCATTTCTCCTTTTGAGCCTAATTTGAAGAGGCAAGGCTGTGGGAACTTGCTCCAACTTGGCCTTAAAAATCAAAAAAGGAAACAACAAAACACCCTTTGCTATCAAATAGATTCTGACTCATAGCAACTACCTGTAATTCAGTGTACAATGCACACACACACACACACACTGTGGTAGTTATAGAATCTCCTGTCAACTTGAGCAAAGGGATGGAGTCTGATCTGTCAATCAAGTGAAAGCCTGTGACCTCATGTGGAGGTACGATGGAGATAAATAGCTCACTGGAGGCCAGATCCACTCTCTCTCTTTCTGCCTTCCCTCTCCTGCTGTTGAGACACTCAGAGAGCTGAAAGAGACCCAGACACACAGAGACCTGCATCAGCGCTGTGATGCTTCCACCACCACTGGATCCACAAGACTTTCTACCCACCGCTCTGTGTTCTTCCTGCATTCAGTATCACTACATGTGTTGTGTGAGTCTAAAGAGGAATTTATGGGTTATATCAGACACTGGACTAATTTCAGACATATGACTTGATATGGACTTAGACTGGGATGTTTTCTCAATATGCAATGGGTCTTTTTTACAAAACTTTCTTATACACCCACGAGTGTCTATGAATTTCTTTAGTCAACCTAGACTCACACACACACACACACACACACACCATACTCCCCCACTGCCCTTCAAGGTTTCTTGGAAGAAATAGATCCCCAGATGTGTCAGTCCGGGTAGATAGAGGAACAAATTTCACAGACACGCATAGAGATATAAGGAAAAGGTTTATATACCAGAGGAACAGGACATTGAGCCCAGTCCAGTTCAAAGTCATAAGTCCGATATTAACGCATATGCCCAAAATCAGTCTATAAAGACTCCTTCTGACTCACAAAGTCACAGGTCAGTGGGTGCAGAATCCCGACGCTGATAAAGGACTCCACATGGTTCCTCACTTCCAGGGCTCAGGGTCCAGCAAAGCAGAGGCAACTCATCACTGGCAGAGGTCTCCATGTGGCCGCCCCAGCTTCAGAGGTCTGGCTTCATCAGAGCAAAGCTGTGTGGTCTCTCCGCCAGCTCCTCCAGCTTCTCAGACGCTGCCATCTTGTCTTGTCCATGATTCATTGTCCCTCAGACTAACTCCCAACAACTGGGGAAGATAGCTTCTCATCTAATTCCCAACAACTGGGGAAGATAGCTTCTCATTCTCACGAGGGAAATATCACGAGATTTCCCAGAAGTCTCAGGAGAAAGCCATGCCCACATAGAGATCTCATTGGCTACTGAAGAGCTATTTCCAGATTAACAGGCTAGACTCCACCCTTACATTTCAATCACAAAATTAACATAAGCACATGACTGCCAACCAGACTTTCCCTCCACTTCTGGAAGAGATCAAACTTCCAACCTCTAGAAAACCCCTTACAGGACAGTTAACTTGAAGTAGGTGGGGTTGCCATGTGTTGAGACCAAGGACAGCTGATCATGGGGCTTCTTCATGGCAGAAGGAGAACCCCTCTGCTGGCTGAATCAGTCACAGTCAGGATACCTGGGGTCCCCAAGGCAGAGGTGCTGACCCCCCACCTTTGTCTTGTCTTTCTCGAGCTCCACACCCTGTCCCCTGTCCAGCACCCAGCCCTCCCCTGGCTTTGGGGCTCTGTCTCCTTGCTAGCTTCCGCCAATAGGCTGGCCACTCTCTGCAGGTAAAGACCCTACCACAGACCAAACTGTCTCCCAGTGTGGGTGCCAAGCAACGCTGGGGTAAGAAGCTGATGGCGACGGTGACAGGTCCCACCTGATGAGTCACTGAATTAGGGCACAGTCCCCCCACCCCCCACGTAGGCCCTCACTGCGTTGGGGATTTCAAAAGATATGACCAAACCACCCTGTCAGCTTCTGGAAGGCCCACAGATCCGACGCTCATTCTGACTGGCATTGACATTGACACTCAGGATGATAAGAAGTCGGCCATCTCCCCAGGATCGGGGCTTGTCCTTTGGATCTAAGCAGAACCAGGCTCCCAGCCCCATCACCTGGCTGTGTGGTCTTAGGAAGTGACACCCTCTCTCTAAGCCCCCATTTCCTCAATCAAGATGTAGGCATGGGAATAGTTTTTCCGGAAGGCTGTTGAAAAGGTGTGATGGAATTAAGTAGGTCACAATGCTGGGCCAGGAGATTCTCAATAAGTATTCAAGCTCTTCCCTTCTGTGCTGTGAGAGTTTAGACCCTAGGGCACCTCAGTCTTCTCATCCATACAATAGCCAGACAGGCTCACACTTTGTTCATTCAAGACTCAAGCTTCTTAAGTATATAAAAGCATCTTCTATTTATAACAGCCCTCATGGAGGCAGCCAATAACCCTGTTGGGAGTAGAGGTTGGGCTGCTCCAATTCACTCCAAGCCTCTGATGCCAGGTCACCCTGGTCCCGTGGTTCTCAGCCTTGGCAAATGACGAAGGTGGGAGGTGAGAGGTCAGTCTTTTAAACCGCACAATGGAATCCAAGACTTTGCCGGCGGTTCGAAACCACCAGCTGCTCTGCGAGAGAGAGATGAGGCTTTCTGCTCCTGCAGAGCAAGAAATCCACAGGAGCAGGTCCACCCTGTCCAACAGGGCTGTTACAGGGTTGCTGTGAATCGGAACCAACAGCGTGGCAGTGAAAGCTTAGAGGTTTGGTTGTGGGTGTGTTTGGGGTTTTTTCCCGTGGCTTATTTATTTAAAGTGTCAGAAAAGTATGAAATCGTTGTTCCCATGGTTCCCAAACAACGCAGGAATTGCCACCCGTCATTTCTAAGAGGATTAGGAGATTGCCACCTATGGAGAGCATGTTCCCAGCAGAGGAAGCCATCACCTCTAGGAGAGGCAGATCGCTGTGTGATCCAGGGGGAGGAGCTGCCTCTGCTGCTCAGGCTCCCCCAGCTCTACACCGGGCACCCCGCTTGGAAGGTGCTGGGAGAGGGTCTCAGGGAATCCGGGCGACCCATGGTAAGACAAATAATACAATCCACACCCGACTGACGAGAGACCAAGGCTCAGGAAGGCCAGCTAGGACCTATGAAGGATGTTACAAGAGAGGGCAGCATCCATAGGCAGGGTGTGTTCCAGGTGTGTGGGGCCACAGTGCTGCCCCCCGAGGGTCAGCATGACAGGGACGTGCCAGCCCCTCCCCTTCCCAGAGTGTGACTGTTGGAAGCCCAGTGTTGCTGTGAAGTTCTAGTTAGTCCGCTCTGTGGACTCACAGCAACCCCATACACGATAGAACCAAGCTGCCCGGTCCTGAGCCAACTTCACAGTTTTTGTGGTTGGAGCCCATTGTTCCAGTCCCTGTGCCCATCCATCGTGTCAAGGGTCTTCCTTTTTTCACTGCCCCTCCGGTACCAAGCAGGGGCTGGCCTGTCTTGACAACACGCGCAACGTGCATGAGATGAAGTCTCTCCATCCTCACTTCCAAGGAGTCTCCTGGACGGATCTGCTTGTTCTTAGAAGCATAAGCAGACTTCCAAATTAGATTCGTAAGACCCTTCTTGCCTGATCTAGATCAGGGGTCCTCGAACTTTTTAAACAGGGGGTCAGTTCACCGTCCCTCAGACCGTTGGAGGGCCAGACTATCGTCACAAAAAAAAAAAAAAATCTATGAAAAAATTCACTGTGGGGCCCAGGATGAGTCAGTTGCTAAGCAGAGCAGCAGCAGTGACAAAAACACCCGGTGGTCAGATAAATGTCCTCGGCGGGCCGTGTGTGGCCCGTGGGCCGTAATCTGAAGATGCCCGATCTAGATCCATGTGAAGCCACCTCTTTTATCCCCATAGAAAATAAAAACAGGGTGCCACTGAGATTTTAAACACCGCCAGGGTCGCCGTGGTAGGCAGGTTTCAGAAGCACTTCCAGGTAAGTAAAGGCAGACTAAGAAGAAAGACCTGGGGAATCTACTTTAGAAACTGAGCCAATGAGATCCTTCTGGATCACGGCAGAGCATTGTCCTCCTCACTGGCTTGGGCACATGGGTTACTCTGGATTTGTTTCTCCAGTCTACCCCAGACTAACACAGTGGTTCTCAGTCCTGCCCATAGATGAAGCTGGCCAGTGAGGAGCCACCTCTCAAAAGTCTTATTGTTTTGTTTTGTTTTGTTTTTCTTTTTGGGCATCACTGCTCTCGGTGGTGGGAGTAGGAGGCCCAGCCCCACTGCTAGAATTGAACCTCCGTCCCAGTGGGCCGCAGTCCCGCGCACAACCACTACGCCACCGGGGCTCAGCCCTAAAAGTCTTTTAAACACCGTGATTGAATCCCAATCTCCCGCACACAGGAGCCCCAGGCACGGTGGTTTCTTTCCACCTTCCCAGGGAGTCCGTGTGCAGCCGGGCCTGAAAGGCCACGGTCACAGGTGGAAGGAGCACGGATTCTGACGAGAGATGGCAGGTGGGACCCCAGCTGGCCCCGGAAGCCGTCTGGCCGCCAGGGCAGGAAGGAGCACGTTTTGCTGGTGCCAACTCCCTCTCGGCTTCTGGAAAGGGCCAAGGCTCTGCAACCGCTCCTGCTGGGAGGCAGCGCTCTGTGAGCAGATCATTAGAGCTCGGAGAGGCAGGGAGGGAAGTCCCCTGTTTCAGCGTGAAGCGAGGGAAGGCCTGAGAGACAGTCTTCCTTCCACGCATGGCGGAGGTAGCAGGCAGCCCGCAGCAGTCCAGGCGGGAGTGCAGACGTGGCCCGTGCTGTCTCCAGAACAGATGGGCTAACTGCTGCCCTGGCCTCACCACTATCCTGCGAGGGAGAGAGCCGACCATCTTCTGGTCCCGCCACCTAAAGCAGATTCGGTGCCCAGGCAGCATGCCCACCCCCCAACCCGCCTCCTGGTTCTGAATCATTTTCACTGCTCGCATATTAATAAGCAGGATATGAAGGTGGGGCTTTGGAAGAAGCCACTATCCCTTTCTTTTCTTTTCTTTTCTTTTTTTTTGGGGGGGGGAGGGGGGTTAGAGATGAACTGACTGATCACTAAGCACTCCAAATCTGTTTCATTTTCCCTCCTATTTTGTTTTTGTTGTTGTTATTTTTTTAAGCCACTCAGACCATTACTTAGGTTTGAAGGAGAAGGGTTCTGGAGGAATTTTTCCTTTTTCCTTTTTTAAAGTCCACTTTATTAGGGCCTCTTATCACACATTCCGTACACCAATTGTATCAAGTCTATTTGTCCATGTGTCGCCGTCATCCTTTTCTAACCATGTACTGTGGTGGTTACGTCATCTGGTGCCAATCTGAGGATTAAGAGTGTAGGGGTGGAGTCTAGGCTGTCCGTCAGGATATCGCCAATGAGGCCTCTGTGAGGGCATGGCCTTCCCCTGAGAATTCTGGGAAATCTGGTTTTTTTTCTCCTTGGAGGCTGGAGATGCTCCCTGCTGCTGCCCTGGGAACTAGAGAAGTCACATGGAAACCCCTGCCAGCGCTGAGATGCTTTATATAGAACTGGCTCTTATACACATGTGGGTTTCTATGGATTGATTTCTCTGGTCTACCCAGGACCCACTCAGGATTGAGTAGACAAAACTACATCAGAGATACTCAAAATGTGGGTCGTGATCTTCTAGCAGATCGCACATGTAGTATAGGCAGATTGCATGGCATTAAAAAAAATAAATGTAAGCCTATCATCAATCAGTGATGGGATTGGCTTACGCCTTCTTTTTAAAGTTACGTCTATCTTTTAATGCCATGCGGGCTACCCACACCATATTGGCGATCAATTCGTAGATTGTGATCGACATATTGCGCCCCCCAGAGCTACATGGTTCAGGAAGCAGCGTGAGAGCAACTTGCGGGGACGTGGGGAGGGTTGACACGGGTGGGTCTGACACAGAGAATTCTGACTGCGGAGTGAGGGAGATACTGCCAGAGTGCCCTCTGTAAAGGTTAGGGCGACGGTTCAAGCTGCCACTGCCACCCAGGCCACTCCGGTGTTCGTCACCCCCATAGCGCAGGGAACCCTGCCCCTGTGGGTATGCAGAACTAACTCCCTACGGAGCAGGAAGCCTCCTCTTTCTCCCAAGGAGCAGCTGGTGGCTTCAAACTGCTGGCCTGGCAGTCAGCAGCCCAACACGCAGCCCACTAAGCCACGGTAGACACTATCGCCCTCAGTGACCCCCCCTCACCCTCACAACCTTGGAATTCTGGTTGATCTTGGTCCATCCGGAAAGTGGGAACGCTCATCGTCTCCAAACTGCAGTCCTCCCCCACTTCCCGAGATTTGCATGTGATATTGGCCTGGCACACCCCCAGGAGCTGGTCTCCTATTGAAGAAACAACGCCCCTCCTACACCCGGGTCCTAGTAGGCGGAGCCATCACGGCTCTGCATAAAAGGGGGTCCGCGCTCAGAGACGCTGCGACTCGCTCAAGGTCAACACAGAGCTGGCCCACGTCGTGGCCGGTGTCCCTCCACCCTCCCGCCGCCCCCACACCCCAACAGCAGCCCCCCCAGGCTCCCAGACCCGCTGGTTCCCATTTCCTGCGGGCGGGCTCCTGGTGAGAACTCCGCCTTGTAATTCTGCCCGGGGATCACGAGAGAGAACAGGTTGACTTTGTAATGTCATTAAATATTAAGTGTGATTTTCCCCGGCGACTGACATCCAAATTGCCCGCGTGCTAGAAAGTCCCAGCGGAACCTGCGGGCTGGACTAATAGAATCGAGGCCCGCAGCTGGGGAGGAGGGGCGAGCAGCGGCTTCACGGGCCCCGGTGACCGCCTGCCACCCGGGGAAAGGCCACCAGCTGATGAAGACAAACGGGGCTAAGGTTCTTCCATTAGGATTTTTAAACCAGCGGCCCTGGATGACCACGCTTACTCTAAAAGCCGTCTTGGGGGGGGTGAGAAGTCAAGCAGCAGCGAAGGTGAGGACGTGGTGCTGCCCATACAGAAGACATCACGTGTGTCTTGCCCTCGGGACTCTTTGGGGGAGGTGGGGAAGTTCTCGGGAATGGGAAACACACTGTGCAGACAAAGGAGCGAGCAATGCCTGTCTTCCAGAACACCATCCCACAGTCTTGTGATGGTTTCAAAGAGTGGGGCGCCCTGGAGACTAGGGAGGCGGAGAGAGACTGCGCGAACCGCGCGCGGACTGCCTCCCGCGTGCACACACGCCCAGGCATTTTAAATCAAATGGTGGAGGTCTGCTGTGAGGGAGTTTGAAAATCAGGGCCTCGAGTTAAGAGCCACGGGGGTCTGGAGATGTGGTTTCTGGCTTTACAGATTCCACCCACCCCGCTCCTCCACCAACACCACCAGACAAGTCGGTAACCTCCCAGTCTTGAGGTGCCAGGAGTCTTTTCTGACTCACGGGGACCAACTGCTGAACGAAACACAACACCGCTCAATCCTGAGCCGCCCTAAGAATCCATATTATCGGGGGTCTTGCTTTTTCCCACTGCTCTCTACTTGACCACGCAGGATGCTCTTCTCCAGGGGCCGGTCTCTCACGATAACCAGTCCAGATGACGCGAGACAAACCTCTCAATCCTTCCTTGTAAGAAGCATGCTGGCTGTCCCTCTTCCCAGGACAGACTTGGCCTGTGGTACTTTCAATTGGCTTCACCAGCACCAGATGTCAAAGGCATCTCTTCTCCTTTGATCTTTCATATCCAAGTTCCTGAAAGTTCCAGCCAAGAAAGTCGCACTTGGCCTGCCACGACTGGACATCTGGGCTGCCAGACAGGGCAAGGCACAGAGGCAGGTGCTGTGTGTCAGGAAAACTCATCGCCAGTGTCTCTGCCCCATTCAGACTTGGGCATCAGGCCGCTTGGTCTCCTCTGGTCTTTTGCCACTCGTGGTACTTTCAGTGTTCTTCTGTAGCCCCACGTGTCTCTCTCTGTAAGGTGAGGTTCAGAGGTCTTCCCATAAGAGGGAGAGGGGTGATGGGCAGTTTAAACTGTTGACTACAATGTTGACAATCTGAAATGTAAGCCCCCAACGCATTTATGATTTTAGAAGCTAAAATAAAAAACAATGCCTTTCTCAATCGAGGGGTCGCTGTGAAGTATAGAGGCAGAGAATTATGCAATGTGGTTCTTCTGACCACAGACTCTGGAACTCCCATCAAATGACCTTTCCCTGCAGGAGGTCTGGGAAAGGAGGGGTGGGAAGAGAGGGACAGGATTCGCCTGTGAGTTATCGTTCCCAAGTTCATTGCGATGGCCATCCTGCCGGGTATGAAAGCCTGGAGGCTTTCTGGGAGCCAGGAGGCAGTGGGAAGTGTCACTCTCAGCAAGAGCCAGGAGGGGAGTCCATCCGCTGAACCCTAAGATCCCTGCTTGAATGGACCTCCTGGAACCAGAAGGCAGCTGTGACATCAGGGAGCAGTGGCAGCAGCAGGAATCAGAGCCTAAGACGGAGTGATGGACTTCCCAGCCCCTGGGTCAAGCCATACGGAGTGCTTTGGGGCAGGAGGCTGGCTTGGCGACCCATGGAGGTAAAGCTGCATGTCTTTGGGCTGACTTACTGGACTGGGTGTCTGCAGGCACTTAAACTCGGGGAGCTAACTTGAGCTGCATGCCTTTGGGTTGAGGCTGGCAGCAAAACAGCAGTTAATTCCCCGTCCTGAAAGAACTTTGTCACCGGCCCTGAGTGGGAATCTGTATCCTGAGCATCTCACCCATGCAGTGTAGCCTGTGAACTTCCTTCACAGGCCCTTCCATCAAGAAGATCACGCGTTCTGTGAGTTCTGTGTGGCCTTGCAATGAACAGTGGGACCTCCAGGACAACATAGAGTGTGCCGCCTGAGGGAGAAGCCCGAAGGACACCTGGAGCTGACGGTGGAGTGCCTGGGATGGGACCTGACAGACCAGTATGGACCTCATATGTGACATGTTTCAATGCTCTCACTTTTTCTCGTAGGGAAACTGAGCCCCAGGTGGTGGAGTGGCTAACTTACCCATGGGCCTTAGCCCAATAAAAGTCAAAATCAAACGGTTTCTCTGCTCCTCTGAGGCTGGCCTGTGCCCACGCTCAGGAACACCTCTGTACAGCTTTGTGTTACTCTGGGTAGACTAGAGAAACAAATCCACAGAAACTCATAGATATAGAAGAGAGAGTTTTCTATAAAGGGTAAGCGTTCATTCAAAAAGCAGCCCAACCCAGTGCTGCCCCAGCCCATACGTCCAACATTTGCCCATATGTCCGGCACCGATCTACAAAGTCCTCCTCAATCTCACAGAACACATGCAATGACTTTGACCGCAGGAGGAAAGCCGAATCAGTGAACGTATAAGCATTTCAGCGCTGGCAGGAGTCTCCACGCGGCTGCTCCAGCACCCAGGACTGCATCAGGGTAGGTCCACATGGCTTCTCCTCGGAGATATTTCACAGGAAGTAAGCCTTGCCAGCTGAAGCTGGGAACTGGCTAAGGCAGCTGCACATTGTCCGACCATCAGAAAGCAAGAGAACCGAGAACTAGAAAAGCGAGGCATACCGAGTCATTTCTCTCTGCCCTCCGATTCACCCCACATGTGTTTATCGGCCAGGTTGGCCCAATAAACCTTAGCTATGTCAAGCTTCATCACTCTTTTCTTCAACAGCTCACTCGCTCTCCCGAGACTGGTGAGAGGAACGCAGAGGATGGGGAGCCAAGCAGAACTTGGGTCATTGTTTGGAATCCCAGGGACCCTTGCATAGGGCAAGGCTGGTCTTGAACCCTTCCGAAAGAACAGACCCTGGCCAACCTCTGTCAAGAAATCTGAGTTCAGTGAGGGAAGAGCAGGCATGGGGAGGGAAACGGGAGGGGATACAGGAGACTGCTAGAACTACCAAACCCCAAGGGATTCCAAGTGAGATCAAGAAGGTCTTCTTTGACACCTGTTTTCAAACAGTTCTGCAAAGGGAGAAGCCACAAATGGCTCTGGCTGAAAATGTGGAAGCAGGAAGAGAGGATGCTGGGAAGCAGGACACACCGGGTGGGGAAGCCTCTGTGGGCTTTACCGCCATACAGGAGCCAGCAGGCATGAACCTCAGCCTGGAACCCTGCCACAGGAGGACACAGGGGCCCCTTCACATGGAACCGACAGCCCAGTGCGCGGGCTTTCCTTTCCATTGCCATGTTTCTTAATCAAGTGTTCTGATCTCTGCATTGTCAAAGTGCACATAGAATTCCCACGGCCGGCTGCAGGCGCTTTTCTGCTGGACCGGGGTCTTTCTGGCAGACCCTAATGTTCATTATCTCATATATCTAAAAGACTTTCCCAGGAAGGGACCATGGTCTCCGGACCTTGCCGAGTAGCTAGGAGGTGGAGATAGGCAGAAACTGAGAGGCACGGGAAGGCAGTGGGGTACATGACAGTGCCTGGAGGTGACAGCAAAGAAGGAGTGGAAAGAAAATGGAGGTGAGTTGTTGACAGTCAGCCTGATGCTCTGCTCTGTGAACCTGCCTGGAATTCACAAGGAAAGGGATTTTTTTTTTTTTTAAGAAATGGAAGGTTGAGCCCCGGTGGCATAGTGGTTGAGTATGGGACTGCGGCCCACAGGCTGGGCGGTTCAAATCCAGCAGCAGCTCTCCGGGAGCAAGGCTGGGTAGCTCCCACGACCACGAGAGTGCAGTGATGCAAGAAAAGAAATTTATGCAAGAGTTCCTGGGGACAGTTCGGCCCCAGTCTCCAATATGACAAAGGGAGATTGGTGCCCAATGGACCTGAGAGGAGGAGGGACTGGTCCCAGGCCACCCCGTGTGTTGTGACAAGGAGGAGAACTGTTCCTCCTGATGCCCCTGCTTCCTGCTACACTTCTTCTCGTTGATGTCAGGCAGACCTGGAAGAGAAAATCTCCTAGCGCCTTGTGGGAGGAAAACCTACCCTCCCAGACTCTGAGAGCATCTGCCTGGGCCCAGATCAAACCCTGAAGGGACATAAAGAAGACCAGAACCTGTATCCAGGTGTGGCAGAACTCTGGGTCACCCCTCCCCACTGGCCTGGGTTCCATCCCTGCCACCTGTCCTCCTGCCCTCCAGCAGGTTCAGGGCAGGGCCCTGTCCATCACGTTGTCCAATCCAAGGAGACACACACACACACACTGCTGGACTCTGGAGTTAACTGTGTACCCAACACAGCCTTCCACTCATATGCTCCCCCCCCACTTTCCACCTTAATCATGGGTCTATGAGCTAGGGCCACCTTCACCCCCATTTTGCAGGGAAAGAAACTGAACCCCAGGAGGCCCCATCCTCAACCCCAGGCTCCCTCCCCACGGGCCTGCTTGCTGTCGGCAGATTCCCAGCCTTCTCCTGTGTCATCTCACTCGCTCATTCATCGCCATGAGCGTGTTATTTATCCTTTATTGTTCACCCCATCTCCCAGATAGGGAACTCAGCTCTGAAAGCCGGACCTGCTGGAGACCAGGAAGCTCACAGCAAACACACCTGGGCTCAGGCACCCAACCGAACCAATCCGAGGCTTTGCTTGGAAGCTGGCTGCCCCTTGCAGCAGGTTCTGTTGTCTGGTGGGCAGGGGGGAGGGTCGGTGATGGGTGGGCATCAGTGAGAGGCTGGAGGGAAGGGCAGAACCTGGACAGAGCAGCCTGAGCTGGCAGAAGGAAGTAAAATTGTCTCCCTGGTGCTTGCGGCAGACATGGCACTAAGTGATAAGAAGCTGGCTGGTACACGTACCTGGTTAAAGGACTCCAAGAGTCAGCAATCAATGCCACCCTATCCCAGGCTCAGTGTAACCGGGTCTCACCAGGAGCACAACAGTGCCACAGTGGGTGACCATGCTGCCCATCAGTCTTAGAGGACTGTGTAGATGCAGCCTATGCCCTGACTCAGAATCCTCCCTGCCATCAAGTCTATTTGACACCTAGCAACCCTGGGAGAACTGCCCCTGTGGGTTTCCAAGACAGTAACTCTTTGCAGAAGGAGAACGCTTCTTCTTTCTCCCAAGAAGCAGCGGGTTTTGAACTACAGATCTTGGCTGAGCCCCGGTGGCATAAGTGGTTGAGTGCAGGACTGCGGCCCGAGGGCTTGGTGGTTCAAACCCAGCGGCAGCTCTCAGGAGCAGCGCTGCATAGCTCCCACGATCACCAGGGGGCGGTGATGCCAAAAAAAATAGAGAAAGAACTACAGATCTTGCTGTTAGCAGCTTCATGAGTAATTACTATGCCCCAGAATCTCATATACTCCCCAGGCCAAACTTATTGGCTCCCTGATACACATGGACTCTAGTGGCTGACCTCACGGCTCCTTCTTCAGCCAGCTGACTCAGCCCAGCCCCCATGCACTAGGCTTGACACTGGCCAAGCTAATGGCTACTACCAGTGACAGCAAGAGATGACAGCTGCACACTGAGCCAGTATGCATGTGGGTCCAAAGGACCCACAAAAAATACCCTTCCTCCTGCTGCTACTGTGGTCAGGTGCCAGCACCCCACCGTGACAGAGCAGCAGCCCGTGTGCTTCTGGGGGCTGGTGGTACTGTGGGTAAGGTGTTGGGCTACTAGCCAAAAGGTCTGTGATTCCAGCCCACCAGCCAGCTACCCACACCTTGGGAGAAACATGAGGCTACCTGTCCCCTTCAAGATTTACAGTCCCACCCCCCCCACCTCCACCCCCCAAAAAAACCCTCGAGGTCACCAGTAGTCCAGATCAACTCAAAGGCAGTGGGTTTGGGGGGTCAGCTTCCCCAGGTTTTCTCCTGCAGTGCTACTGCAGGGTTTGAACAGCTGACCTAGTCGTTAGCAGCCGAGCACGGATCCAGTGCACCCCCAGGGCTTCGGGAAAGGAAATGGGGAAGGAGAGTCTCAGCTCTCCCAGTCAAGCTGATACTAACACTGGACAAAGCTGGGAGGGAGGTCCCTCCTCCTGCAGGGGACCTCAGCAGCCTACAATGGACCCCCAAGGGTCAGAGATGGGACCCAAGTGGCCTTGGCAGGCTGGAACCTTCCAGTAAAGCCTGCGCCCCAGGGACCTCTGATGATCTATAATCAAATCGTGTTTCCTTAAAGAGATAGTGTCCAGAGATTTCCCACTGGCTAAATTCTTGCCAATCAACAATAACAGAGTTAACAAAGAATGGGTCTAAGTCAAACAGACAGCAACCACGGTTCGCCACTGGTCTGCCTGATGCTGCACAGGGGCTGGGTCTGCTCCTCTCGGGCCTTGGGCTTCTATGCAGGCAGTTCTCCTGCTCCCACTCCCTAGCCCTGGGAGGTACTTGCGTGGATTTTAGTTTTTAGGGTGATCACCTTGCGAAGTCTGCCTAGGATGGAGAGGTTTTCCAAGAAGATGGGTATTTCAGCCCAGATGGGGATGAGCTAGCTGCTCACCCTACTGGGTCCCACAGAGCCTCTCAGGGCATCAGCCTCCTGGTGAATTCCCAAAGGGTGGGACATCCACGGAAAAGGAGGGAGCATGACCCAGAAGGCCATTGCAAAGGCACGGGAGCCGGCAGCCCTTCCCAAGATCTTGGCCGAGCCTTGTCACCTTAGACTGCTCTGAGACCTGGGAGTTCTTGGTGCTGCTGGTAGGATGACAGGGCTGGTACTCTCCTGCATAACTCTCCCCACATTCCGGGGGCTGGCACATTCCTTCAGGGAATCCATGAGCAAAGCAGCGCTGGGATTTGCATTAAACCACAAGAACGCTAAATATGGGTGGAAGGACTCAGACCTACATGTGGCCTCAACCTGCTGTGTGTCACACACACACACACACACACACACTCAAACACACACACACACTGGTGTGGGCCTCTGTACATGCAGCAAGCAAACTCCTGCTGTGGGGGGGCGGGGAGGCATCCCAGTGTGTGTGTGTGTGTGTGTGTGTGTGTGTGTGTGTGTGTGACACTTACCTGGAAGTGCCTGCTCACTGCCAGCTCTGTTTGACAGATGGCCCCCATATTCCCTTCTCCCACTCACAGTTACATGACCACCTCCCTGCCCAGAGAGGGGTGGTCAGTGTCTCACCAGCCCTTGTTCACGATGCCCACCTCCCTACTTTCTAAAACACAGACCCTCCCTGTGTCTCAGGGTCTCTGTCTTGCAGCCTTCCCTCCTCACCCCCAACAGCTGTCCAGGAGAGAGAGAGAGAAGGAGCCAGAAGGCTGAACAAATGAATAGGATGGGCAGCGGACAGCCCCGCCCTCTCCCCCAGGTGCTCCCTGAAGCAGAAGCCCTTAAGTGGGACAGAGAAATGGGAAACAGGAGCCAGGAGGGACAGAAACCCAGGAGGAAACGGGCTCTGGGACTAGGTGACAGCCTGTGATTTTTAATTTACTTTTTCTTGCCTTGAGACAAAAATTAATTTGATTTAGGGAGGGAAAAAAATGAGCAACTTTTCGCTTGACTTTTGAAAGTAAAATTTCTACAAGTCTTTTTCCACTAACAGAACACTTCCTCAACTTCTAAGGGGTAATGTTAATATGCACCAACGAAGGGGAATTCCCTGAACTGGGCTCACATATCACCGCACTGATTTCCACCCTAATTTCCTAGTAATACTGGCTGGGTTATGCTAACGTGAGCGTTAACAGCTAATTTTGCCACAGGGAAGATAATAACAGGAAATGATCTTTAATAATGAATTAAACAGACTCCTTGGATCCTGATTCTTTTTATTAGATAAGGTCAGTAGTATCTTAACTGAGCCAATCTGTCCTAGACCGGCAACAAGATGCAGCAGGAAGTGTCATACAGCCTCACGGACACAGCCTGGGTGCAGAAGATCAGACGGCCGTGGGGAGGGAGTCAGATACAGGGCTAGAAGCCGCGCTTCCAGTCCAACATTGGATCGGAACACACATGCACTGTCTGATCTCGGCAGGTGTGGCCAGTCTCCCAGAATCGGTCTCCTATTGTTGCGGAAACCCCTGTGACTTCCAGGAGCCTTGTGGCCCTTTGGGGAGAACCCAGCGCAGTGCCTGGCTTGAAATACTCGCTGCCATCAAGCCCATCCAGACCCTCGAAGGACAGCATGCCCCTAGGGGTTTGGGAGACTGTCACGCTATAGGGATAGAATGCTTCCTCTTCCTCCCAAGGAGCTACTGGTGGTTTCCAGAGGGAACGCGGGCATCTGAGGGAGGTGGTATCTGATGTAGCCAGCTCCTGCACAATCATTACCCCAGCATTGACAGAGAACCCTGGTGGCACCATGAGTTTGGCAATGGACTTGCTAATCAGTACTTCGGGAGTTCAGCCCCTGTGAGAAACACGAGGCTATCTGCTCCCCTGTAAATGTATAGTCTCAGAAATTCATTGCAGTCCATCGTACCGAGTCACTCTGAGTCGGAACCGACTGGAGCACAGAGGGCAACTTAGACTGGACCAGGATGTGGTTTCCTCCTGGGCCCAGTCTCAGCCAAAGCCCATGTGAGGGGTTCCGGTTCCCAGAAGCCTTCCTAGCAGGGATGTAATTAGAATGTTTTAGAGCAAACAAACCCACACCGAGTGGGAGGACTGCCTGTTTACTTGACTAATTAGGGAGCATTCCCAGAGAGAAGGTACACTAGCGCAGCCTCTTTGGGTCATCCTAATTGGCACTTCCTGGTGACATTTTACTAGGGCTCATCTTTATTTTTATTGTGCGCTCAGTCAGGTACGAGGCAGGCGTCACACTCACTCTGGCAAAAAGTGAGTGTGAATGAGGCAGCCAGCCAGAGCTGGGGCGGCGGCCCAAGCATCACCCTGGGCAGGTCAGTTCACGGTTCCCCAGGGGAAAAGATGAGGCTGGCTGCCCTCGTCAAGATCTGCAGCCTCAGGAACCTAGGCAGAGTCCCTATGAGTCAGAATGGATTCAAGGGCAGGGGAGGTTGTTTTAAAAAAGGGGGGGTAAGTGTTCAAATCCACGCAGGGGTACATTGGGAGAAAGGCCTGGTGATCTACTTCTGAAAGAAGAAAAGGCACCCACTGGCAATGCTGTGAAGCATGGTTCTGCTGTGACATACCGGGGGTCACCCTGACCTGGGTTGACTTGAAAGTCACTGGTTCGGAGGTGTCCAGCTGAGGCGCCAGGTTCAGCTCAAGGCAGCTGCAAGGGCGACTTCCAGCTCTGGGTGGATGTACACAGATCCCGCCGAGCCTTCATCTGCCCATCTGTGACATGGGTGTGGAATGCCCACCTCCTGGGGTAGAGAGGAGAAGCAAAGGGGCAAATGCCAAGCACTAGCATGATGCTGGCAGCATGACCCCCCAGGAAGACCCAGGAAGGATTCACCGTGGAGAACCTTTGCGTTAGGCCGGGTAGACTAGAGAAACAGAACTCACAGACACTCATCTATCTATAAGAAAGAACTTGATATACAAGAGCAATTGAATGTTGGGAAAACATCCCAGTCCAGATCAAGTCCATATGTCTGATATTAGCCCATATCTGCAATACTAGTCCATAAATTTTTCTTTAGACTCATACAGCTATGCAATGATGCTAAATGCAGAAATAACACAGCCCAGTGGGTGGAAAGCCTTGTGCATCCGGTGGTGGTGGAAACATCTCAGTGCTGGCATAGGCCTCCACATGGCTCTTCCAGCTCTGAGGTGCTGGCAGCCATCAGGCTGTCTCCATCAGACTCTTTGTCAGGACTGTTTCACAGGGACTAAGCATGTGTCCCGCCTCCGACAAGCTATTTATCTCCTTAGCCCCTCCAAATGAGTCCAAGCTGCGACCTGATTGACGGGCTAAACTCCACCCCTTCACTCTCAAGTCTCAAATTGACAACAGGTCCTGTAACTATCACAACCCAAGACCGGGAGGTGGTTCTACCAGGGCTGATGCTGCAGAAGTAGCTTGCCAGGTCTTTCTTCCAGGGCACCTCTGGGTGGACTTGAGGCTCCAACCTTTGGGCTAGTAGCCAAGCACTTCAGCATCTGCACCGCCACTCACAGGACAGAGGAGGTACACACTGCGTGTCCATGTCAACCCCATAACGAATGACAGCGTTGGAGAGAGCAGAGGTCACAGACCCAGATTGTTGTAATATGTAGGCAATGGGGAACCACTGGATGTTCTTGAACAGAGAAGAGTCGTGGCCAGTATTACTACAGACCAAGAACCCTGGGCCTGGGCAGAGGCCCCTCTGGCATAGGGCTATGGACCACTAGACTCGCAGAGAATGTTGAGTGAGCTCTGATGAAGGGCGCAGGGTCATGTGCAGTCAGGCTCATGAAAGGTTAAGAGCTCTAATACAAGCAAGCGTGCACTGGAGGAAAGGCCAGGCAACTCATTCCAACAAATCAATCACTGAAAACCCCGTGGGCCACCATTCTACTCTCATCCCTGAGATTTACAGACTGACATCGTCTTTTGAATATAACAGCATTCACTGAAACATCTTTTATAGAAAATTTAAATTAATTTCACTTTGTAAATGTTCCCCTTTAACGTCACTTGATTAAAAAGAAATGCAGCTACTAGACACTGGGCAGTAGTACCATGGTGCCCATGCAGCTCCTGTAGGACAGTTTTGTCCTGGCATCTTTGTGGGACGTGTGTGAGCAGAGAGGTGGGAGGCAGCTGTGACAACATCTGAGCCATGCCGTGAGAGCCTGGCCGGCCTCCCTGGGTACTGCAGGTCCAGGTCCGCTGAGTAGTCATTCCAATGCCTGAGCAAAGGTCTGGCTCCTGAGAGTGTTTCGAAGTTGCTCCTGCAGTGAGACATCCAGGCAGTGCTTCTCAGTTCCCTGGAGCCATGCAGAATCAGGACCCAGCGCCAAAGTGCCTGGCACTGGGCCCTATAATCTGGTGGCCATAGCTCAGGCACAGTCATAGCCATTTCACAAGGTAAATTAAAAACAACCCCATCTCCCTGGCCAACTGGCACCATATGGATTGTTTTTCTGGGGCTCTTTCCCTGTGGAGAGTTCTCAAAAGCCTGCAAGATCGAGGCCAACAGACGGCCCTTGAAACTGGCAGGGATGGAGAATGGACAAAGTCATCATTGCCGTGCGTCTCTCCCCACCCCCCCCCTTACGCACACACACACACACACACACACACAGATGTTTGGCTTTAGTCAGCACACCCCAAAATCAAGCTTGGAACCCAAACCAATCATGTCTGGAACCTTGAGCACATATCCCTCCGCTGAGGTTCATGGTCTGCGACATTGTGGGAGAAGGGATGTTACCAGAATGGCTAATCACATGAGTTTGGGACAGGACTTGGAACCACTTCCATGAGGTCCCTGGATCACCACAGACACAGAGCGGAGTGTGCAAACTCTTCAGTGCACTGGAATGGCGGGGAATGAGTTAACAGCTGCCCCTGGGATCGAGCGATGGCTTGGGCTGTGCTTTGCTCTTTCAACAAGAATGGATGGAGCACTATTGATTCACAAGGAAGGGCAAGGTTGGAGAGAGGGCAGCAAGGTGGCACTCAGGATGCTCAGGCCAGCAAACCAGCCCTGGTGGTGCCCAAGCACTGACCACAAGGGCACCTGTCAGCTGAGGTCAAATGGCGCCATCCTGGAAGGAGCTGCTGGCCTCTGAGAAAAGGGCTGGCATTTCCTTTAGGAATGCTGTTCTCCCACCACCACTCAGATGGCCCTTTGGCAGCACTGGGGCATCACAATTTGATGTCTTGGGGCAGGAGCTACCATTGTTTTGCAATGTCATGTTCCTCATGTTCTCTTACCTCTTGCTTCTAAGATTTTAAAACATTCACTGTCAACTGACATCAGAAAGTCAACAGATTCAAAACTCCCAGTCTCTCCAAGGGAGAAAGACGAAGCTGTCTGCTCCCATTACATTGACAGCCCTGGAAACCTGGTGGGGCATTTGAGATCAACTGACTGGCCATGGGTTTGGGGTTGGGTTGGAGGGTGTCTTTAGCGAAACCTCTTTGTAGCGCTTCCCTCGATCGTCTTTGGGAGGGAGCGTTGGTGACGCTGTTAGGTAAGAGTGAACGATCGACCACGAGGTCAGCAGTTCAAACCCACCGGCTGCCTCACGAGAGAAAGATGAGACTCTCAAATTCAAACGCCATTGCCACAGAGCAGATTCCAACCCAAAAGGGTCCTAGATGACAGGGCGGAGCTGCCCCTGTGGGCTTCTGAGACTGTAACTCTTTACAGGAATAGAAAGCCTGATCTCTCCCTTGGAAGAGCAGGTGGCTTTGAACGGTTGACCCTGGGGTCAACAGTGACTCACTGTGAGTCACAATCGACTGGATGGCAGTGAGTTTGGTTTGGGTGTCTTCTTCATTACTCCTGGACCAGAGATTTCCCATGGACAATACAGGATTTTAGAGATTTTTCCCTCGTGTTTTGAGATAACACAGATGATACTCCGTGTCTGGCCCATCCACTCAGGCTAAGGAAAACTCCCAAACATTGTTCTTAAAATCCTGTGGCCCAGCTAGAATTCCTGAACAGACTCATAAACAAAATAATGAAATGCACGTATTAAAGTGTATTTTGTTTACTGTGGTGAATGCCTGTATAATAACAATTCAACAAGTATCATAATTGTGATATAATCTAATTTCTATTATTCTTTACTGTATTATAATTTAAATTTTATGAACACGGGTTGGTTCAGAAAGGAAATCTGCAAAAGCTACTGCTCTCAGTAGCTGAAGTAGCTGGTCCTCTGTCTCCCTGTTAATTTAACAACTGGAAATAGTTTTATATGTTTCCATAAATAAAATTGAATTGCTCTTTAGAGACACTATGCCATTTCTATTTCACCTGCATGAGGAAGAGAGGGTGGATCAACCTGAGTGCTCTGCTTCCTATCACGTGATCCATCCCAGTGGGGACTCCCTGTCATCACATCACTTCTGATCCCTACTGACCCCACAGAACAGGGCAGGATTACCCTTGGGAATTGTTGAGGCTGTAAAACCTTACAGGAGTTGAAAGCTGCATTTTCTCCCATAGATGGGTTTCAAACTAATAATCCTGTGGTTATCAGCCCCATGCATAACCCACTCCACCACTCTGGTTAGTAGTCAGGGTGTTTTGCCCAAATACCAGTGGACACATTGCCTTTTCAAAACTGGGGTCTGCTGAGAGTCCATTTAAAGAAGGGACTGCTAAACTAGCCTCACCGAATGTTTCAGGTGCACACGGACTCTCTGCAAATGTTTACAGAATAAATAAATCAGCACAGCGAGGGAAATTGCTTTGGGATTTGTCAAAAGTTCTGATTGAACTTAACACTCTTGCCTAGACGTAGGAGCTCATTAACAGATGCCAAATCAATATGTTTTGATTGGCTGCCTGTGCTGGGCGCTCCCAGAGACACAGGCATCTAGGAATGAGACACTGGTCCTACCCTCATACCACTCTCAGATCAGGGCATGTTGACCACCTTCGAGGACTGACTCGTGTCCCCCTAAAATGGATGCGTTGAAGTTCTACTAACCCTGTCGTATCTGTGAAACTGGTGGTCTTTGGGTAGTTAGCCTTTGCAGATACAATCAAGCCAAGATCAGGTTCCTATTGGATGAGGGTGTGGCCTAAGCCCAGTGGGGGTGCCTGCTAAGAGATGGGAGATTAGGATTCAGAGATACACTTCACTCAGGGAGACCCCTATGAATCAGGATGGAGATCCCAGCCCCTCAGATGGAGATGCGGGATGGAGGGGAGAACCAATGAAGGGCAGAGATCAGAACACAAAATGCCAAAAAGCAAGGGAATGTTCTGGAAGAAATGGGGGAGCAGCCAAGCCTAGCAGGGAGCAGACACATGGTAGCAGCTGTTGAAGGCTTTCCAGTCATGGCGGCCGAAAGCGATTCTGCTCTGTCTGTCCCTGGACTGAGCATGTGCTGTGCAGCTCTGAAGTCTTGCTCATTGAAGACCCCCTGGTTTCAGCCACCCAAGATTTGGCTGCCCACCTCTCTGAGACACTTGCTCCCTGAGCCCACTGCATGAATTCAGCAAGTCCTCAGAGCCCAGTGTTTTAAGGGTTTAAGACCTCTCAGTGGGGTTTGCAGTTGGGTGTGTGTATGGCTCTCTCCTTCTCTGGTTCCTTTAAGGACCCTGGTCATAGAGTTCAGGGCCTACCTACCCAGATTATGGAAGAGGATTTCATCTCAAGATTCTGGATTCTGTCCACAAAGATCCTTATCACAAATAAGGTCACATTCACAGACGGCGAGAGACGGGATGTAGACACCTGTTCTGGAAGGGTACCAGTCAGGTCCACGACACCACAAAGATATTTCCAGAAATCCTGGCAGATTGAAGGGGCCATGTGCAACTAAGACTTAGAGGCCACCAGGAATTATCACCACCACTAGTCCTTGGGGATAAGGGTGGGGTTGGGGCAAGGGACCCAACCTGAGAGAGAACCTGACAAGAAGCCCTGCTAACCCCAAGAATCACTGGACAGAATGGGAGGGCCCAGGAAAGCCTTTCTGGGAATCAGAAGCCAGAGGGTGAGGAAGTCCAAGGGGTACAGTCAGACCCCTTGTGGCACAGCACCAACTGGAGACAGAACTGGGATGGGTTTTGCTGCTCTTGAATGCAAACTCTCAGGAAAAAACGCTCTGCTTGGGGGATCTGCCAAACTTGGATATCTTCCACCTGCTCCAGACATTCGCCTCTTGTGATGAGTCGCAGACACCTTGCCTGCGATGTCCCCAGACCCCCCAACCTGACACCTTGTGATGCTTAGGTTTGGGGTTCATTTGGCTGGACCAGGATGCTCAGGAGTTTGGCGGTGGAAGCCTCTGCTTTGGGGTGATCTAATATAATGTCATCAACTCCCTAATGGATCCGCTGAGAGTAGTCAAGCATTTGTAAGAAGATGAGGGTGGCGTGCAATAAAGAGAGGTTTCCTCGGGGGTGTGGCCAACTTCCGAGCTCAGCAGACTCTATGGGAAGCTTCTTTGCTTCTTACAGGTCCAGACCCGGCATCCGGATACAGTTCTTTGGACTTGAGCTAATAGCCTGACAATCCTCAGAGCCAGCAGGGGCTAACATCTGAACCAGCCGACCTTGAGCTGGGATTTGTTTGCCTCTGGGCCTACCAACCTTGATCTTCCTGCATCCTGGTTCGTGGGTCCTGGTGGGTAGGGGCGGCGGGGAAAAACCTTCCACTTAACATCTGGCCCCCAGGCTTTCCTGCTTCTACCACTGGAGTTACTACCTTAATATAAGATTATACTTATTATCACTGGCTATTATTCGGGTTGCTTCTTCAGAGAGACGAACCTACCATACATCCCACACCAGGCACTGCCAAAGAGAAAGGGCCAGAAGGTTGCCAGGCTGGCGGCAGGAGAGTCTGTGGTCCTAGGACTGAGCTGGGACAACCCAGGCTGTGCACGTGACTAGTTACAGAGGCACCAAGAGACCCAGCGCCCACCGTCAATGCCACATGTCCCACTCTGTCTGAGCATCAGGCCACCTGCTAAAGACAAAGATCAGTGTCCCTGGATTCACTGGACAAGAGGTACTGCTCACTACCCCAGACGTGTCACCATTTCGCTTGCAAACAAGACTCGGAATCCTCCTCCTCACCCCAGGACCTGCTGTTGGTCAGCTGCAGACAGGGCTACCCATGGAGGGAGGAAGGTCATGGCCCTCCAATCACTGCCAACTGCAGCCACCCCCCACCTCCATCGATGACAGGTAAATGCTCAGTCCTAGGGAGAAGACAGTGTTATAATGAGCCAGCTAAGTGAGACCCGCACTGAGGGCAGCTGTCCAGGCTGAGAGCTATGGGTTTGAGACAACTTACTGCCGCCCCCAATACCCTGTCCAGGCCGAGCATCTAGAAGCGCCTTCTCACTCAACTGGTGGCAATTATGAACTCCTGGGGAGGTCAGGCTGTGGGAGAAGGGTACTAGACTCGCCCACAGGCTTCAGGTCACATCTGTAGCAGCCCAGCAAGGGACGGCATCCTCGTCCCTGACCTGGGTGGCCTCCAGGCCTCGGTCCTCCCCCTGACTTTCTGTTGTCTACACAAAGGGCCTGCACAGGGCCTGGGAGGCTTTGGGAAGGCCTAGCATATTTGAATTTTGCCTAGCATATCTGAAGGCCTAGCATTTTTGAATTTTGCCTTTACAGGGACCTGGAGATGGGGGCCACCCTCCAGTCCATGAAGCGCTGGCAGCACAGAGCAGGCAGTCAAGGAAGGTGTGTGGGCAGTTCACAGGGAGTCCACTCTTGATGGACTGGAGGAGGCCTGGGGGTCAGGGGCCAGCTGAGGATACCCTGGAGCTCCAGAAGTGCAGGGTTCTGGAGCCCGGCCCCCTGCCCATACTCCTCCACCCACCTCGCTACCAGCTGCAAGGTCAGCAGTTCAAAACCCACAAGCCACTCTTCAGGACCCAGATGAGGCTGTCTGTGCCCATGAAGAGTTACAGTCTCAGAACCCCAGAGGGGCAGTACTACCTGTCCTGTGGACTCGCTGTGAGTCAGAATCAACTCCAAGGCAGTGAGTTGAATAGACTATCAAGGAGACCTGGTAGCACTGTGGTCTATGCATGGGATCGCTAATAGAAAGATGGACAGTTCAAAAACCACCCGCTGCCCCTGTAACGTGAATCTGGGAAACCCAAGGGCAAGTCTACTCTGTCGTGGGCAGGTTGCCGCGAGGCAGTCAGCTGATGGCAATGAGTTGGGGGTCTTTCGGGATGGGGGTGGGGGTGGTCTGTTCAGTGTGCAGCAGCAGCCTTATGAAATGGGTGCCCATGGGAGCACGAGCAGCATGTGGCACAGGGACACCCTGTGAGCCCTGGCTTTTGGAAAATGGCACCGACAGACTCCCTTGACAAAGAGCCGCCACAAACCTCCAGATCCAATCCAGGATTAAAGGAAGTGTGCCCCATGGAGGGCGTGGTCCTCAGGGCCAGAGCCCCGCCCACCTCCCACCGGGTCTCTCCTGACTGTGTGACATATGGGAGTTCACTGTCTGTTTCGGGGCCTATGTTCTTCAGTTATACATTGAGGAGGTCCGGAAAGGGGGGTGGGGGCGACGCCTGGAACAATGTCCTTCACGCAGCTCCAGGCTCCAGCCCCTTCTTCTTCCCCTTCCCCCGTCCGCCTTGAAGGCCACACACCCCTGAGACTTAAGGACAGAGCGGGAGAGACCCGCCCTTCTGGAAGTGTTTAAGTCGTGAAGAGGAAAATGCACGGGGAGGCGGACCTGTGCTTTCAGGACCGCGGTGTCTGCCTGGGCTAAACCCCAGCCTACGAGGACGTCCGCGGGCCAGAGAGTGCAACCCATTTCCCCTTGTGCCTTTTCGGCTTTGCTGGGGAAAGACAAAAGGTTCTTCACAACAAAGGGACGTTGCGCTCCCCCTGCCCCCTCCACATTCCTCTCTTTCTCCTTTGGCCTGCCTTTCCTGGGCGACCCGGTCGGTCGGTCGGAGCCAGCCACCCCCACCCCTCCGACTCCCACCACAGCCTCGGCCCGCCCCGGGCCGGCAGCCAGCGGGGCAGATCGCCTCCAGATGTGCAGCCCTGGCTGGGTCCGTAGACATTCCTCCCAACCCGCCCCAGGAAATGCTCACCCCGCCCCGGTGCGCCCCACACCCTGCCCTCTCAGAAGCTTCACGGGGCCTGGGTGCAGGGGGTCGAGACTGCCAACTTGGCAGGCGAGGGCGAAGATGGTGGCTCTGTGGCCTGCCACTTGTGTCCCCTTCCCACGCCTCCCACTCCCTGGAGCCCCAGTGGTGGGCGTCACCAGCCCTCCAAGCCACCAAGCTAGAAGGGAGCCCCGTCGGTGTGGGTCAGCGGTCCGGGGCTGGGTGCTTCCCAGGGCTGGGGCACAAGTCCCCCAGGCAGAGGCAGCCCAGTGGACGTGAGCCGCTAGTCAGCAGACGGGGACCGTGGGCGCTGGGGTGGTCGTTGCATCCTGCAGGCAGAATTGGGGGGGGGGAGGGGGGGATGTCAGCATGTGGGACGTGGCACCCACAGACATTGCCAGCGTCGCCACACCCACGCATCTGCATGTACACACCCACTCCTGCAAGGGCGGGGAGGGGGCAGATGTTAGGAAGGGAGGAAGAAATGGAGAGGCGAGGGAGAGGGAGGGAGGTGGAAAGAAAGAAAGAGAGGGAAGGAGGGAGGGAGAGAGAAGGAGAAAGAGAAGGAGAGAGGGAGGGAAGGAGAGAAAGAGAGAGAGAGAGAGAGAGAGAGAAAGAAAGAAAGAAAGAAAGAAAGAAAGAAAGAAAGAAAGAAAGGAAGGAAGGAAGAAGAGGTGGGAAGGGGCAGCTCTGCGGGACAGTGGTGTTGGGTAAGCTCTGCGTGCTGACCCCCAGTGAACAAACAGGACCTTGGTGCTAAGGGCCTAGATAGTGTCAACTGGCAGATGGGGAAACTGAGGGCAGAACACAGTAGGTCTCTGCCAGACAGGGTCGGGTCTCTAAAGTGTGCCCAGCCCCCACCCCACCCCTACTCCAACTTCAAAACGACGAGTCCTAGCAAGGTCAGCTGAAACCACACTCCCCACGCCCGATCTGCACCCCTGCGGAATGTCACTCCGCGCCTGCCCTGGCGTCGGTCCTTGGACTTTCACAGGGGCGAGTGTCCCGTCGGCCCGGGGCCACACGGGCTCTGGCTCTGGCCCTGGCAGGCTCTGGGTGTCCGGCGCTCCAGGTCCACAGCCACTGCTCAGTGGCGCCCTCTCCAAGTCGCGCCCGGAACAGCGCCAGACGCGGGCGCCGCAGACTTGAGATTCGCCTCTACCGCCCGGGCTCCACTTCGGACTTGGAACTAGGAGCTTGCGGGTCCCCCCGGGCGGCTGTGGCTGCTGGGCCCCGGGAGCGCCGGGGAGAAGCGCTGGGGGAAGCGGCGCTCCCCGGGGTGCGGTTCGCAGAGGCGGCCGCTGGCTCGCGGCGCCGCGGGGTTGCGGCCCCGCGGCCGTGTGGCCACAGCGCCCCCTGGCGGCCGCGAGCTCGCTCGCGCGCAGCCACCGTCTCCGCCCTCGCGGGAAACCGATGAGCCCCGCCCCCGCGCCCCGGAGACTTCCTGGAAAGCCCACCTCGAAGTGGCGTGAGGCCCCAGGCACGCCGAGCACACGCACGCACGCGCACACACACACACACACCTCACCTGTCACCTGTGCTCTATAGGGGGACGTCAGGTGGCCCCGTGCAGACACACACACACACACACACACACACACACACACACTTCTCACTGCCGTCGAGTGGATGCCGACTCAGCAATCCCACTGCTTTTGTGGGTCTCGGAAGCGATTCCCTCTGCGGGAGCAGAAAAGCCGTGTCTGCCCCCCACGGCGCCACCAGGGCTCCCCAAAGCGTGGTACCTAGAGGAGGAGCCCCAAATCCCACCCTGACCTCTCTCTTCTCTGATTGAGAACGCTTCTCCGCAGGTCAAACGGACTGCCTTCCCCGCGGAGCTGAGACAGTTTGCACAGCTGGATGGAGGGATGGGAGTGATTCCACGCCCCGTCCCCCCTTTCCCCCTCCCCCACGCTCTGCGCACACACACACACACACACCCTTCTGTCCATTACCGCCACCCACCCTACCCCTCAGCCTGAGGATGACTCCTTGGAGAAGAAGGCTTAAGAAAGAGGGTGCTTTTGCCTGTCAAGAGGACTTTTTAACACTTCCTCAAAAGCACCCAAGGGGGCTGTAGGTTCTCGGCCCCTCCCTCCTCCAGCAGATGATGGGATCGCAGACCCCGGACCTCTGTCAGAGTTCCTTCACCAGCCTCAGACAGCAGAAAGCCCTCCTCCCCAGCGGGGTCTGAAACCCCCAGTCTCCTATTCACACTATTGGAATCCTGCCCTGGCCCAAAGGCCTGGCAGACAGCAGGGGGACAAGGCGACCAGAACTAGAAGACCTAGGGGGCTCACCGCCAGTCTTAACTGGAACCATCTTAGGGGTGTGGAGAGGAACAAAGGATTCCAGTTCCCTTGGAGCAAACCAGGCTAGAAACCAGCAAGGCTCCCTCACAGCCACAGAACCCAGACAGGGAGGACTCTCAGTGAAGTCGTGGGAGGCAGGACAAATAGGGGTGCACACGCCATTTACAGACAGCCCATCTAGCTCATGTCTCCCTGCTGTTGTCACTCCCCTGGAGAAAAACCCAACTGGGACGTCTTCAGCTCAGTGTCTCTGCAGTTTGACCCCCAGGGGCAACTCACCCTCCACTGCCCTGAAGACCCGGAAGTGAAAGGGAGCTGGTAGTTCCGTAATCTGTTGCCAACTTGAGACAATTAGGAGTGAAGGGGTGGAGTTGAGCCTGTCAATCAGGTTGCAGCTTGATGACCTCATTTAGAGGCACTAAGAAGAGGTGGGGCACGTGCTCTCTGTGAAGGCATTCCCCCATTTGACTAAAGACACATGGAGCGACCCTGATGGAACCAGAGCCCTGGAACTAGAGGAGCCACGGGGAGACCCACGCCTGCACTGAGATGAGTTGCTTCCACTGCCACTGGATCCACAAGACTCTCCACCCACTGGCCTGTGATCTTGCATTGAGTGTCATTGCATGTGTTGTGTGAGTCTGAAGAGGAATTTGTAGTTGGGTGTCAGATATATGGGCTAATATCAGACTAACGGACTTGATCTGGGCTGGGTTGTTTTCTTAATATAGTTCCGCTTTATATTAAAGCTCTTTCTCACACACACCTGCATGTCCATGAATTTGCTTTTCTAGTCTCCCCAGACTAACACAAGGACTGAGTCGATCCCTCAGTAATACTCTCCCTGAGTAATAACTAAGGGGCCTTGGTGGCGCTGCTGGTTAGGCATTGGGTGGCTAACAGCAAGGTCAACGGTTCGAACCCAAGGTAAGCAGCTATGAGGGAAAGAGGAGGCCCTCTTGTTCCCATAAAGATTTGTAGTCTGAGAAACCCTAGAGAGTGTCACCACGAGTCTGAGACCACTCGACGGGGGTGGGGTTTTGTTTTGTTTGGGTCCACTGGCGGGACTTTGGTGCAAAGCATGCCAGAACTTTGGTTCTGTGGATCCTTGGGGAGAGAGAGAGTCTGAAAGTGGTAGGCATAAAGGGTTCGGAGGGTCCTTTGGGGTGACGCTAGGCCTACTCCTGCTGCCAGTCTGGGGGGTCTCTGTACCTGCAGTTCCATCTGCCTAGGTTGTGCCTCCTCTTGCCCATGAAATGTGCACCTTTCTGGAGGTGACAGCAAAAGCATCGCTTTCTCCATGAAGCTCTCCACGACACACACCTTCCCAAAGGTAACCTGGAGCTTGAAGGCGGCTCCGGGCAGGTGGCTTGCATGGGAGCCTCAGCAGGCAAAGCCTGGGACCAGGCACCGGCTGCTGGGTGTTTCTTTGGGAGCCCGAACCCAGGGAGCAGGAGGAAAGAGAAGCCTCTGTCCTGCCGGGGCCTCCAGAGGAGCAAGGAGAAGGCCCCCGCCGTCTCTAAAGGACAAGAGGTTGGGCGTTGTTCACAAGCTCCTGTCCCCCCATGGGAGGGATTAACAATACACTCACACCCATGCACCCCCAGCCTGAGCTGCCACAGGCTGAGAGGACCTCGCCTTCTCAGGCACCTGGGACATGCTTGTGGAGAGGCAGCAGAAGCAGGGTGAGTCTGAGGTGACATGGCCCTAGGCCACCCTCCACTCTCCCTGAGCTGAAACCAGGGTTGGGCCCGGGGCTGGGGCATCCTTGCAGCTTTCTGGCCATTGCCACCCTCCCCCACCCTCACTGCCCCCCTGAGGCCTAGCCCCAGGCTGGAATCCTCTGGGCACTTTGAGTCAGCTGCTAGACTTCAGAGTGAGTGACCGGAAGAGCAAACATAATAACACTCCAATCCACCTAGGAAGGTGTGAGGTCAGACACTGAGGGGCCCTGGTCACTGGGGCCCAGGGACGAGTCCAGCCACCACAGTTTCCAGGAGTCCAGGAAAATGTGTCAAGAGGCTGAAACCTGACTGCAGAAGGGGCAGGGTGAGGATGGCCAGACTCTGAGGAAAGGAAAAAATAAATGAAATTTCCCCAAGGGCTGAAGGCTGCCCGGAGGCAGGACATGTAAGCTCTGGGCTGTGAACTGAAAGGGCTGGACATTTGATGCTCCCACAGGAGCTCTGATGGAGTAGTGGGTAAGGCACTGAGCTACAAAGCAAGAGGTCCCCATTTCGAATCTACCAGGCAGCCGCTGTGTGGGAGAAAGAGGAAACCCGCTCCTATAAAAATGCAAATCTAGGGGCTGAGACCTGGTGGCGTAGTGGTTTAGTGCAGGGCTGCGGCCCACTGGATTGGTGGTTCAAAACCAGCAGCAACTCTCCAGGAGCAAGGCTGGGCCTCCTACTCCCACCAGAGGGCAGTGATGCCCAACAACAGCAAAAAATGCAAATCTAATAGAAAGGGGGAACCAATTTCAGGGATCTACATATAACCTCCTCTCTGGGGCACGGACAACAGGGAAGTGAGGGAAGGGACACATTGAACAGTGTACAATATGAAAAATTAATAATCTGTAAATTATTAATGGTTCATGGAGGAGGGGGGAGGAAAATATGGGGAGCTGGTACTGGGGGCCTAAGTGGAGGATGTTTTGAGAGTGATGACAGCAACAAGTGTGCAAATGTGACCTGCATACAATTGATGCATGTATGGATCATGATGGATATTGTATGAGTCCCCAATAAAATGATTCATTAAAAAAAAGGGAGGGGGGAAGAGGCGCTTATACCAAGGGCTCAAGTATAAAATATTTGGAAATGAATATGGCAACATGTGTACAAATATGCTTGATACAAATGATGCATCGAATGTTATAAGAGCTGTAAGAGCCCCCAATAAAATCATTGGGGAAAGAAATGCAAATCTTGGAAAACCCACAGCGCCACCTCTTCCCTGCCTTAAATGGTCCCGATGAGTCAGAATGGACTTCGAGGCACAGAAAGGGTTCGTGCAGCACAGCATCCTTGATGCCAGCCCTCTAGGGAGAGAGGGAGGGGGCATCAGGGCGGAGCAGGCAGAGAGATTCTCACCTCTTGGGCTCTTTGGCCCTCAAGCCAAGAAACTGGTTGTAAACGTGTTTCTTCGAAGGAAAAAAAAAAATCCCTTCTGCCTCCGCAGGCCTCCAGGCTGATTCTGATAATACAAAGGCAGGCGGGTTTTGTCGTTGTGTGCGCGTGTGCTTTAATCAACCAGAACCATTTCCCCAGTCTCGTGTTCAACAGAAATCTGTTCTTTAGGACGACGCTAAGGTGTGTTTTGAAAACAAAAATCTACCAATTAAAATGGCCTCTGACTTCTCCCCAGGATCGGGCAGCGCTCCTCCCGCCGCGGCGCTGCTGAGAGACTAAGGGCTGGGGGGCAGTGGTCAGGGACTATGGGCCCTGACCACAGCCCACCCCAGCTGCTCCGATCTCCGGAGACCCAGAGGGGGGATACCAGACTCAGCTCGGCCCCCGCCCCACCTACCCGCCTCCCCCCTTCCCATAGCCATGTTGGGGGGGTGGGGGAGTGGGAGTGGGGTTGGGGGCGATGACTCAGAGCTTCAGGGCTTCTCCGCAGGCCCCTCTCCCGTACCCTGAGCAGCACGGCCACACTGGAGTCGGTGGGAATCGTGGGGGGGTTTTAAGTAGGTAAATAATATCTCCAAGGCAAACACCTACAAAATGAGCGGTTCCGCCTCGGCGAGGCTTGTCGCCAATGTCAGGGCTTGTTCTTTTTCAAAACACTCCAACAGCCCCTCGGGTGGGGGGGGGTGGGGAAGAGTGAGGGATTAATCCTTGCCGCCCCCCCCCTTCAACTGATGGACTCAGGTGGTTTGGAGCTGGATCCATCTTTGCTGACTGGTAGAGCCCACCCTAAAGGACCCTCTCCCCCACCCCATCCGATGATTAACCCCAGCCCTGCTCCTTGCCATTTCAGGTCAGACACCATTTCACCTAGTGTCGGTGAGGGCATAGGAAGAACCTACTTCCCACTCATGGCTGGCGGGGGGAGGGGGGAGGGGCGGGGGGCGTGAAGAGAGAGGCAGGGGCCATCCACTGAGACAGCTAACCTCCAGGTGGGCAGCTCAAAACCAAGAGAAAGATGAGGCTTTTTCAGACCTGTCAAGAGTTACAGTCTTGAAAACACACAGGGGCAGGTCCACCCTCGAGTATCCCTGTGGGTGGGAATCTTCAAGGGGCTGAGTTAAGTCAGGGAAGGAGCTGAGGGTCAAAGGAAGAGTCCTGGCGGCACAGTGAGCTGTCCATCACAAGATCGGCAGTTTGAAACCACCTGCCCCCTGGCAGGAGAGAGACGAGACTTTCCAGGCTCATCATAAAGAATCAGTCTCAGAGCCCCAAGGGGTAGTGTGGTGTGCTGTCAATTTGAGAGGATTAAGAGGTGGAGTCTAGGCTGTCCATCGGGTCACACAGCCTGATGACCTCAGTTGGAGGGGCTAAGGAGATAAAAAATAGGACGAAGGCTCACTCCTCACTTCTGACAAGACATGCAGCTCCCCGAGTGCCCTGAGCTGAAGGGGCCACTGAGATGCTTCCAGTGCCACTGGATCCACAAGACTTTTCACCCGCTGGCCTGTGATCATCCTGCATTCAGTGTCATTGTATGTGTTAAGGTGAGTCTGAAGAGGACTTTATAGATTGGGATAGGACCTATAGGCTAATATCAGACTTGTAGACTTGATCTGGACTGGGCTGGGATGTTTCCTCAACATTCCCTTGTCTATAAACCTCTTTCTTAAACACATAGAAGTGACTCCCTGGATTTATTTCTCTAGTCTACCTGGACTAACACAGGCAGTTCTCCCTCGTCTGAGAGGGTATGAGCCCTAATCAATTCCATGGCAATGAGTCCACGGTAGACGGAGGGAATGGGGCTACTGACACCCCAGTCCTCACAGTCACTGAGTGAGGGTGTTCCACAGCAAGGTTGAGGTTGGAGAGAAGGGCCTTCCCAGCGGGTTCCAGAAAAACCTTCAGAACATGAGCAGTGTGGGGGGCCATGGGGTCTTCTCTCTTACCCAAGGGCAGGCACCCATTTCAGAGAAGCTACTGCGTCTTCCCCAAGACACCATTCCACAGGGACTCTTGTTCCGCATCAACTTCCGGGCCAGGGGAGAAGGAATACCGTTTTGACACGTCGAGGAAACTAAGACCCGAAGGTAAGTGATCGCCTCCAAGTCACACAGCCAGGGTGGGAACCAGGCAGACCTGACCCCTGACAAGGATGTCCCCCTGGGCCAGCTGGCTGCCCTCGTGCCCTCAGTGCAGACATATCCCATGGCCCTGAGGTCTCCAGAGAAGGTCTTGCGTGCCAGGCGGCCCTGCCAAGAAGCTCAGACAGTGCCCTTTGAGTCCCTCCCTGAGGACAAGCCACATGGACAAGTGACAGGAACCCCCTGCAAAGTGAGTCCACTGTTAGTGCCTCCTTCTCCTCCCAGCCTTCCTCTCATCCTCTGCCCCCCCTCCCAGATTCCCACCCACCCTGGGAGCAGAATGGGCAGCCCGCCCAGCACAGAGCAGACGCTGAGACCATCCACATACTGGTCAGGGTGATGGATGGGTGGCCCTGTCCAGAGAACTGGCTCCCCTGCCCAGAGCTTGCAGGCATTTCCGTCATTGGTTCTACTTCACTCCGCTGGCAGCCACGTCCCCTCCAAACCGAGGTTAGACTGCAGGGGTCCAGAGGGTGCTCCAGGGCCCTGCAGGGGCTGCCAGGGACCTGGAAGGGGCAGCATGGACAGGGATTGCCGAACCCCACCAGGAAGCCAGGCCAGGGTGGGAGAAGGCTATGAGGGGCAACTAGAGGCTCCGGTTCTCCGCTCATAAAATGAGGGCGGTGTGAGGAACCCCTGAGGAGTCCGCCGAGTGAAAGCACTCCAGAGGCAGCTGAGAAGGCAGCCCCCTCGATCCCCTTCCGAAAGGTCACAGCCTTGATGGATTCATCAGCGACTGAGTTTGAAAATGAGGAGCGTTTCCCTCTGCTTTATTTTTGTTTTGTTTCAATCAATCATTTTACTGGGGAGCTCTAACAGCACTTATAACAATCCATACAGCAATCGTATCAAGCGCCTGTGTACATATGCTGCCATCATCATTCCCAAAACATTTTTTTTTAAGGCATCACTGCCCTCAGGTGGTGGGAAGAGGAGGCCCAGCCTTTGCTCCTGGGAGCCGGAATTGAGCCTCCATCCCAGTGGGCCGCAGTCCCGCGCACAACCACTACGCCACCAGGGCTCAGCCCCCCAAACCATTTTCTTTCTACTTGAACCCTTGCTGTCAGCTCCTCTTTTCCCCCCTCCCTCTCCCGTTCTCCCACCCTCATAAACTCTTGATCATCTATAATTTTTTTTTTTACGCCGTCCGCTGTCTCCCGTCACCCATGTTTCTGTTGTCTGTGCCCCTGGGAGGGAGTTATATGTCGATCATTGTGATTGGCTTCCCCTTCTCTCCCCACCTTCCCCCGACCCTCATGGTATCACTACTCTCATTATTGGTCCTGAGAGGTTTATCTGTCCGGGATTCTGTGTGTTGAGCGTTCTTATCGATATCATTGTACCTGTTCTGGTCTAGCGAGCTTTGTAAGGTAGAACTGGGGCCACGATAGTGAGGAGAGCGTCGTGGCCCCTCCCTCTGCTCTAGGAGCTGTCATGCACACACCGGCAGTGAGTGGCCAGCAGGGCATCCCATTAAGATAGAGACTGGAAGGGAGGCCCGGGCCCCACTTAGCACCTGGTCCATATCCAGCCTGTCCACCTGAACAAGGAGGCTCCCAGCTCAGAGCCAGGGAACCCTGGGTTCTGTCTGGCTCTGCCATCCACCACCTGGGTGACCCTGGACTGGTACTGAAGCCCGAAGCACTTCCTCATCTGTGAAGCAGGGCCCGTGGAAGAAGCCCCTGGGGGCAGAGTGACCAGTGGGATGCAGTGCTATTACCTCTCATCTCCGGTGAAGGGAAGCCCACCTGCACCCCATGGTTGGTCGGCCAGATTTAGGGATGAAGGTGGTGATGACCAGCACAGCGGCCGTCGATCATGCTGGTGACAGAAGTCCCAGCAGGAGAGCTAGCCAAGCAAACTGAGGTAAGAGGACAGGTGGGGACTGCTAGGAGAGGCCCTCTCTTTGCTCACCACCCCCCCCCAGGTCCTTGTGGGCACACCCCCAAGGAAGGAGGCTCTGGTCACCGATTGGTTGGACCAGAGACTGAGCATATGTTAGCAATGAGTCATGTGTCTGGGCGTCCAGGGGTCTGAGAGCCCCCTCGGGTGGGCTCACTGTGAGCGCTTTCCAAGTGGTCCCTTGGAGGAAACCAGAAGAGGCCCCAGAACAGTCCTGGCTGGTCACAGAGCAGGAAGATCTTTGTGGGCCGACCCCGGGGGGGGGGGGGGCGCATTTCTGCCTTTTGTCTGTGTTTGCTTCGAAAACGCAGATGAGCCCGCTGCCCGGGAAGGAGGCGCACCTGGCTCCTCCAAGACCAAGATCTTGGTCCACAGGTGGCTTCCAGTCAGGAGGTTGGCAGTTTGAATCCACCCAGGGTCCCTTGGAAGAAAGGCACGTTGATCCACTTCTGTCAGGTCCCCACCATGAACACCCCCGGGAGCGCAGGTATCTTCCCGGACAGGGGGGTTCCCTATGAGCTGGAACACACTCTGGTGACTGGTTTTGTTTGGGGACAAGACCAACACGCCCCCACCCAAACCCACTGCTGTCTAGTCATTTTAGAATAATCCTAGAGGACTACCACTGCATGCAGTCCCCAAGACGGTCAGTCTTCCAGGGAGCGGTGACTGCTTCACTGCCCTCCCCAGAGCAGCTGGTGGATTCAAACCGCCAACCTTTTCCACTAACAACCTAGAGCGTTCAGTGCCACCAGGGCCCCTGACAGCACCTGCTATGCCCTTAGCAAACGCTTGCTGAATGAATGACGATGTTCGCGGAGCAGCACATTGGCAGGGCTTCGAACTGAGCCTGTCGCAATCCGACCCTACCCACCCACCCTTTGCTGAGAAGTCCTGCCTTTACTTCAGATGTTGCATCAGAGTCTGCATTAGCTAAACCCTGAGAAGAACCGCAGCCTGAGCCTCAGGTGAAGCAGCGGGTTCTGACCCGGTATATCTGGGGTGGAAGGACAGGTTCTCAAGGGGCTGGGGTGGGCTTTGAGCCCAGAATGAACCGGCTTAAAGGCCTACCGACAGAAAAGGTCCTTATGAGGGCACCTCTACTCCGCTTGGGCCTGGGGGCCAGAGAGCAATTGTAATTCACGCTAGCAGCCACCCACTGGCTCCCTAAGGTCCCAGCCCTACTGTTGTGTGAATATTGAGCTTCAGTAGAAAAAAAAATGCAACCTTCCAGGTGAGGATTCTTCAAGGTTAACACTGCCAGGATCTAATTATGAAGACTTTTCATTAAAAGCTTGGGGGAACGGGAAGTGGGGTATGTGGAGATAGGGGTGCGGAGGCACTATCTCCAAGCTGCAGATAGAGGTCATCACAGCGCTGAAGTGGAGACAGGCTCTTAGACTTTGGCCATGCCTTCCGGTTCCCCAGTCCCTCCATGACCCTTTCTCAGAAGTCCCACATCTCCTCACCCCACACCCTCCATCCCTTTCCACCAGGTGGGGAGCTGGGAAGTGATAGCTCAGACCCTGAAGGAGTTCCCAGGGTAGGGTAGATACATCAGGACAATACCTCCCACCACTGGCAGCTTTCACTGGGTCAGGGGGAGGGTTGGGGAGACAGACAAGAGAAAGCTATTTTGCTAAGAACGAAAGTATTCACGGAGAACGATACCAATTGAGTCGTTGAGAAGACCTCAATGAAAGCAATTATCAGGCATCAAAGAACAAAAATCCAATCATTATGTGCCCACCTTCCTGATATGCTTGCTGAAGACAAATGTGTGCATAAGCAAATGTGGTGAAAACGCTGATGGTCCCCCACAAAAGATATAGCATCTGGGGTCTTAAAGGCTTGAAGATAAACAAGCCACCATCTAGCTCAGAAGCTACAAAGCCCACATGGAAAAAGCACACCAGCCTTTGTGACCACGAGGTATTGAAGGGATCAGGTATCAGGCATTAAAGAACTAAAAACGGTATCAATATAAATGAGGGGGGAGTACAGATTGGGGACCCAAAGTCCATCCGTAAGTAAAGCAACATCCCCTAACAGAAGGATCGCGGGGAGGAGATGAGCCAGTCAGGGTACAGTGTCGCAACAATGAAATATGCAACTTTCCTCCAGTTCTTAAATGCTTCCTCCCACCCACTATCATGATCCCAATTCTACCTTACAAATACAGTTAGATCAAAGGATGTGCACTGGTACGAATAGGAAATGGAAACATGGAGAATCCAGGAAAGATGATCCCTTTAGGACCAGTGTTAAGAGTGGGGATAGAGGGTAGAGGGAAGGTGAAGTAGAAAGGGGGAACCGATTTTAAGGATCTACATATGGTCTCCTACCTGGGTACCGCCAACAAGGAAGTGGGTGAAGGGAGACATCAGACAGTGTATGATATGACAAAATAGTAATAATTTATATATTATCAAGGGCTCATGAGGGAGGGGGAGTGAGGAGGGAGGGGGGAAATGAGGAGCTGAAGTAGAAAGAAAATGTTTTGAGAATGATGATGGCAACAAATGTACAAAGGTGCTTTGCATACAATGGATGGATCGTGGATTGAGTCCCCAATAAAATGATTTTAAAAAGAAAGCCTCTGAGATGTGAAGAGTTGGGACCGCACCTACACTGCTGGGCATGGAACCCAGAGAGGGTATATTCCCTTCCTGTTCTCCCGCAGTTCCCTAGCTTGTCATGCATTGTTTCCAAAAGTAGGGACTTTTTTTTTTTTGGTTGGTTGGGGGTTTTCTTTTCTTTTCTTTTTTTTTGGAGGGGGGGGGGGAACATCACTGCCTCTGGTGGTCGTGGGTGCTACCCAGAAGTCGGGACGATTTTAAAGCGCCTCGGGACTCCGGAAAAACTGTTTAAAAACGGGACATCTGGTCACTTTAAGAGTCACTGTGGAAACCCATACGGCGCTTCCTTCAATAAATGTGGACCGAAGTACGGGGCGCCCCAGTCATCTCTCCACTCTGTGTACACCCCCAAAGACACAAAGATCGCAGCACGCTCAGCACGCATGCACGCAAGCGCGTGTCGCCGCACCAGCCACAATGCCAAGAAAGATGGAGACAGCCCAGATGTTGCCGGGAGAAGGGATGGCTGGCAGAGCCCGATGCCGCAGGACAGGACACGTTTGGAAGACATGACGCCCAGCAAAGCCCGTCCATCTCATAAAGTTAATTCATATTTGAGACCATTATTATAAGACAGGGGGCTGGGGAGCATGTTCATACCAAAAGAAGCTATGGGGAGGCCAGGGAAGAGGGAAGGTGGAGGGTGGGGAAGTGGGGGATGATAGGCTTACAGGCAAGCGGACATTCTGGGACACTGGCGGTATTGTTTCCCATGTTAATTTAATAAATCACTTTACTGGGGGCTCTTACAGCTCTTATCACAACCCATCCATCCATCCTTTGTGTCAAGCACATTTGTACCTTTGTTGCCATCACCATTTTCAAAACATTTTCTTTCTGCATGAGCCCTGGTTATCAGCTCCTCATTTTTTCCCCTGCCTTCCTCACCCTCCCTCCCTTCCTCGTGAACCCTTAATAATGTATATATTCTTATTATCTTTTCATGTCCTACACTATCCACTGTCTCCCTTCACCCACTTTTCTGTGTTCATCCCGCTGGGGGGGACAGGGTTCAAATGTCGATCACTGTGATCGGTTCCCCCTACCTCCCCCTTGCCCTTCCCCTCCTGGTATCGCTACTGAGGGGGTTATCCTGGATTTCCTGTGCTGCCAGCTCTTATCTGTACCCACATATATGCTCTGGTTTAGCCGGATTTGTAAGGTAAAATTGGGGTCATGACAGTGGAGCAGAGGAAGCATTAAAGAACTAGAGGAAAGTTGCATGTTTCGACGGTGCTGGCATACTCTTCTTATGTAACATTGCACACGAAAAAAGCAAGAAAATTTCTTCTCCCACTGTCAAATTGATCTGTGTACAGGCCATGGAGACCCAGCAGGCTCACACCGGTTCTATGCAATGGAGCCATCTCCCTGTCCGCGCCCCCCCACCCCCACCCCGTGTTTCTCTTAGTTTCTCACCAAGTGTCCAGCACATGCTCCATAGCCCAACTCCCATCTTCTCCTCTCCAGGCTGAGCAGAAAGCCTCTGGACTCCGGAGCTGTGTCCTGAACGCCTCGTCTCCAGCCCCATCACCCTCTCTCCCCACCAAGACCCAAACAAACCGTGGCCCTGGGGCCCAGGTGGACGGGGTGGAACTGTCCCTCCAGTGCTCCTGGCTGTCTGCTCGAAGGATGCAGATTGCCAGGCCTTTCTTCCTGGTACCACAGGTGGGTTCGAGCCACCACACCTTTCGGCTCATCCATCAAATGCCAGCCTTGCCACCAGGTGAGGTCCCACCAGACACACCCACCTACTGCCATCCATGCACGCGCGCGGTTCTGATTCGCAGCGGGGGAACAGCGCAGTCACCGCGGCCCCTCTGGGTTTCCAAGACCTTTACCGAAACCAGGCGCCAGAGAAGCTCCCTGCGGTGGAGCCCATCCTAAGAGCACCACTGCAGCCCAGAGCAGAACGGCCCCGGTGCGGGCAAGCATGGCTTCTCAGAGCGCAACTCTGTGATGGAAGCAGAAGACCTGGTCTTCCTCCGCGGAGCGGCTTGTGGTCTCCAGACTCCAAGGGTCCTTTGCAGGAGAGGAGATAGCCTCATTTCTCCTGTGGAGCTGGCTGGGGAGGAGGGGGCAGGAAGGAAGGGTGGCGTGGGGTCTTATGGTTCACTTAATCCACAACCCTCCCCTCCCGCCAGGGCTCTTTACCCAGAATATAATTCCTTGCAAACCAACAGAAAGACCCGTATAGGACCGAGTAGAACTAGCCCTGTGAGTTTGAGACTGCGGCTTCACGGGCTTTCACAGGAAGCCCCATCATTCTCCCTCAGAGCAGCCGGTGGATTCGTACTGCTGACCTAGAAGTTAGGTCGTGTACGTCACCCACTAGACCACCAGGGTTCCTTCAAACCAGAGGTGCTTTAGAAAAAGAGGAGTAAAGTGTTGGTTTGGGGGACGAGGGGGGGGGGAAGAAGTCAGTCCCTGGTGTCCTTCTCTGGTCAGTGTCCCAGAACTGGAGTAGACAGGAAGTGGACCCCTGAAATCCTAGAGTCATGAAAAGGGGGAGGGGGCTCCCTGGAACAGATCGGTGTCTTTGGTTGTGGGTTGCTGGAATGGTTACACTTTTCTTATTCAAAGGGGGAGGGAAATTGGTAAGCGTGGGACGCAGGCCACAGCTTAGAGATCGGCATCAGTCCTTCTAAGACCAGCGGGCGTCCGCCAGCTTCTGTCAGCAAACACTCTGACCCAAGTCCAGCACCCCCTTCAGAACTCCAGAAGCAAAGAAGCCCCAGAAGCCAAACTCTCCGGGGTTTAGGCTCACCTTTGCCGAGGACGTCGGCCCCCTCTAGCGGCCAGCAGGGGAAGTGACGCTGGGACAGGTATGCGTCTCCGTGGTCTGCAAACTGGCCAGGGAAGTGCAAGGTGAAGTGCAAGGTCAAATACTGAGGCAGGAGCCCAAAAGCATCCATTGCCCTCGCCCACCTCCCACCCCACTCCTGGTCAGCCCCAGGCCTACAGGGACCAGACGCCCAGCTTTGTGACAATTTAATCACGTCCCGCAGTGTTTTAAAATTAAAATAAATGTATTACAACACTATCGTTCTATGAAAATTTGTGTTGTTCCATATAAGCCAAATTTTTAATCAAGAACATCGCCCCCAACCCCGGTCAATGGTATACCGCTTAAAATTTGGTCACTTTAAGCCCCCACTGCCACTCACAGTAGCCAGTGCTCATAGCAGGATCTGTACTGCACCTGGAGTCAGGTGGAAATGTCAGCTCAGAACCTAACGGTTTGCGATAAGCATTTGACCACTCCACCCCCACCCAGTCTCCAGAGGACTTTCCTGAACCACTGTTTTAAATACTATCTTGGAGCTTGAAATTAATAACACTACTATTGACACTACGTTGACTTTAAAAGTGCCCCTAATAAAAGCTTCCTTCCCCCCTTTGGCTTTCTATAGCTAAATAATTGATTCTCCCTCATCGTTATTGTGAAGCCAGTGGCAGCTGCTAATTAAAGCACTTATCAGGGGTGGGGGGGGGTGCCTCATTTTCACTGGGAGGTAAGGGAGATGAATTTTTCTGGGTTTCAGAAATGAGTGGGGGGTTGGGCAATCTTGGGTCCTGCCAGGACTGGCCTCCCCTGCCCCTGCAGGCAGGCAGCCAGAGCACAACTTCCCACACACACACAGGACCCTCCCATGGCATTGTAGCCAGGCCCTGGACCAGAGCCTGCAGGAGTCAGGGACATCAGCCCAGCAAGGGAACACATGAACAGTTTCTGAGGAAACTCCTTTAGGGGTTTGGACACGGAAGACCACAGGAGAAGGGATGCTTTTGAATTAGAGTGCTGACACAGACTACAGAGAGCCAGCCAGAGGAACAAGCAAGTCTGTCCTCGAAGACGGACAGGCAGCGTGCTCCTTAGAAGCCAGGATGGTGTGGCTTCCTCTCACAGCCTTCAGACAGGTTACGGTGATTCACCAGTCTCTAGAGACTGGGCACGATGCTTAGGAAAGCAGAGGTCTCTAAAAGATAGATATTCCTCGGTCCTTCGCTCCACTCGAGAAAGAATTCACGCCGAAGCCTTGGCTTGTGATCCAAATGAGTTAGCAAAGACGTTTCAGGTTGACACTGGCAACCACAAGGTCACTCACCCCCGTGTGCCTACCTGGAAACTGCTCAGGTAAGTCACCACCCGGTGGGCTCCAGGACGGCTGGCTGCAGTGTATAGCAGCCGCTGGGAAAGAAAACATCCCAACAAAACCTTTGACCTTTTTGGTCCTTCAGCAGGGAGGCGTGGTTGATGACCCTGGTTGACCCCATTGGCTGAATTGAATTCACCTGGCCAAGGTGGGCCACTTCAGGTGCAGCGCTCCTGGCCGGAATTTCGAACCTCTGAGCATGCGCAGCGCATCTCCCTTTCCAGCCGATAGCGTAAACCTCTGAGCTTGTGCAATGGAGGACCCCATCCCTATGCTATACTACCTAACACTGGGGCCATGAAAAGGGGGAAGGCCTTGGTCAGCAGGATGGACACGGTTCAATCAAAATAACCATTGTGAGGATGGTGAGGGACAGAGCAGTGTTTCGGAACCAATTGGCGCCTAGTAACAATCATTTGGGAAAAAGGCATGTTGGCAGAGGGTTTGAGCACTCAGCTGATAATCAAATGAGGCTTGATGTGTGGGCTCATCCAGAGGTCACGTGGGGAAAAGACGTGGCCACCAGTCCCATTAAAAGTGAGCAGACGTCCCACTTTTGGCGGGACAGTCCGCTTTTAAACAATTTTTTCCCACTCCCTGAGGCAGTTTTTAAAAGTCCTGATTTTGGGGAAGAATGCCCGACAAGCTAGGGAACAGGAGGAGAATGGGAAGGGAATATACCCCCACGACCCCTCCACCCCAAGTCAATGGTACCCCGCTTTACCAATGTTAAAATCTGGTCACTTTACGTCAGCCCAGAAAACTCGGGATGGGCAATGAAGCTGTAGCCTAGCCCCACTGTGGGTCAAAATGGATTTGTCAGCATATGACACTCATGTCGACAGACGGGGGGAGCACCTGGGTGGGAGAGGTGCAGTGGGTTCAAACACCCACATCTTGGTGAACAGCCCAGCACTTCACCCTTCAGAAGCTGCTTTGCAGTCACTCGGGCAGATGCCAGGTGGCGGTGCTGCAGAGTTCCAGATGCGATTTGGCATTGCCAACTTGGTGTTGGACTATTTCTCCCACGGTCTATGGTAGAGCTAGAGGTAGCTGCCACCACCCCAGTTGCCTTAGAGAGATTAAAGGACTTACTCAAATAGCAGAGTTACCAGGTGCCAACGGGCCCCCTTCCAGGTTCCCACCTGCACCCCAGGTGTGTGGCCTCCCGCAGCTCAGGCTCTGGACCCAGCCTCTGCACAAGCCACCACCCACATCTGTTCCCAGTCAGACAGCGGGGGTCTGCCTTGTTGCAATCAAGAGGGCCTGTGTTGACCCTCCCTAGACTCCACACGAGCCAGCATGTTCTTGCCAAGACCGGATCTGCTGGCCCTGGCTCCAGGAAGTTTGGTGGTAGATGGAAGCTCGCTGTGCCCTAATGGGGTGTCCTGCAGGAGCTAGGAATTGAAAAGCTTCAGGGAGCCACCGCTTTGGCCTTCAGGGTTCGCCGTGAAGTGATGGCTGCAGGGGACGCTGGGTCTACAGTGGACAGCGGGTGTCCACATCGCCATCCAGACTGAGAAGAAAGTGCTCAAGATCAACTCATACCTGCTCGGCACCCTGGCTGGGGTGGCAGTAGCTGTAACTTCCGGGAGAAGCTGTGGGTCTAGCGAAGTTGGATCGTTGAGGTTTGAGACAGATGAGAAGCATCTGTTAGACCGGGTTGACTAGAGAAACAAATCCAGAGGCACTTGTATATGGATAACAAAGAGTAATTGTATATTAAGAAAACATCCCAGCCCAATACAGATCAAGTCCATAAATCTGATAATAGCCCACAAGTCCAACACTATTCCCAAACTCCTTCTTCAGACTCACACAGCCACCTACAATAATGCAAAAGCGCAGGAAGGTCTTGTGGATCCAGTGGCAGTGGAAGCATCTCAGCACTGTCGCGGGTCTTCACTTGGCTCCTCCAGCTCTCCTCCGTGTCAGGCTCTTCAACGGGAAGGTGAAACGGAGAGAGAATGTGGCCCATCTCCAGGAAGAAAGAGAGGAGGTTCCCAGAATCCTCCTGAGAAGGCCACGCCCTCAAGGAGGCATCATTAGGCCATGACCTCATTGACAGGTTAGACTCTTCCACCCCTACACTTATGGATCAAGATGATATGAAATGATGTGACTACCAAAGAGTGCATTTCTGTCGCAGCTGCTCACCCACACAGTGTACCAGTACAAAGGCAGGGGCTATTCATGGTACCATGCTCTGTGGTTGAGATAAGAGAGGCGCTGGCCTCTAGTCTGTGGGCAGTGAAGGGAACCTAGCTTGGGGGCATCTTCTCTGTAGGTTCTGGCTCAGGAAGTGCCTGTGGGACTGGCTGCTCCTATGGCCTGGAAGTGGAACGGGGCAATGATCTAGTCCATTAAGCCATCTAGCACACCACCTACAGAGATGCCTGCTCAGGAGCTGTGGCTCACCTCTACCATGTCCAGGAGCATGGCTGCATTTGAGTGTCCTATTAGTGATCTGCGTGACAAGTATAGTGGACCTCTCCCCCTCAAGGAGGGTGGACTGGCTGCTTGCATTTCTTGGGGAGGCGCTCATTAATCATAAGAGCATGGCACCCCAGCCTATAGTGGAAGGGTCCCTAATTGTATTATTGATCCCTTTTTTCAGCTCATGTCCATTGGCCTCTGTCCCTTGACATGAATGAGCTACTGCAAATGAAATGATTTTTTTAAGGGCATACATTTCCAGTAACCTTGCCTATGTACCCTTTGCAGAGGCAGCTTCTGGATGTCAGAGGCATCCATCACAAGGACTCCATCTCTGTCCTGGGCAGACCGATGACTGTGGTGGAGCCATCTGGCTCTTCTCTGGCCCCTGTTTCCCTGTGTCTACCTGGACTCAATAGCAGCTCATCGCCAATTTCAGCCCTCTTCCCAGTAGCCAGTGCACCAGTACACAGGAAAGCAGGCGTGAAAGAGTGGGGCTGAGGTGGGGGGCAGCTGGCCTGGGACTCTCCAGCCAGGGACATTCTTAGAAGTCGGTGCCTGGAAAAAGGACATGGTGGTGCAGTGGTTAAGTGTTCTGCTGGAAACCATAAAGGGGTGGTGGCTTGAACCCATCTGGGGCCTCTGTGAAGAGAGACCCAGCCTTCCCACACCAGCTGGGCTTTCAAGGATAAAGAACAAAAGCTGGGTGGGTGGATGGAGAGAAGAGGAGCTGTGCTTTGGGAGAGACAGTGATCTGAGGAGACCTCAGAGGGAGAGAGGACAACCCTGCGTCAGCATCTGCTGCATCCCCATCATCGTGCAAGAGGTGTGACAGTCTCTCACTCCACACTCCCAGGAACTAGCTGTGATCAAAACTGAAGGGTCGGCAGGCCATTTCGTCCACCAGAGAGGCTATCAAGGAAGCATACGAGCAAGCTACCAGCCAGGGAAAAGGTCTAAATCCAGAACTCCCCGAAGAACTTACCTCATTTTTTGTTTTTTTCTGTTTGTTTTTTAGGTTTTGTGTGTGTGTGTGTGTGCGTTCTTGTCATTTTCTCTGTTTTAATGGGCAAAAGATCGGGATAGTCATGGTACAGAGGTCGGCCAAGACATGAATGACCAATCAGCACATGGAAAATAGGCTCGAGGGCCCTCGTGACCAGGGAAATGCAAACGAAAACCAGAATGAGATGCCATCAGGACACCCAAAGAGGGTTTAAAATCCAAAGACTGACACCAACAAATGTTACCGAACAAGTGGAGCACCTAGAATGCGCTCATGTTACCAGGAAAGTCTAAAACGGCCCAATCACTTCAGAAAATGTTCACAGTCGGAAAGTGGAACATCCATCTCCCCTTGGACACAGCAATCCCCCCCCCCCACACACACACACACACATATTTGAAGTAAAGGCCGTGTCTCCACAAAGCTTTGAACGTGATTGTTCCTAGCAACGTTATTCGGGAGAGCACAAAGGCATCCGCAAAAGTCCATCTGTAAGAGGGAGGGGTGTGTGACTTTTGATGCAATGCAATACTACTCATACTCAACAAAAGATTCATAATGTGAAAGTGTGGGGTCCAAACACAGAAAGGTTGTGCTGGGACTTCCAGGAAGTTGGTGACTGAGGAACTCATATCAGAAATCAGCCCAGGAAAGTGACTAAGAGGGAGATTCCACACTGCCGGGTCGCAGAAGGAGCACCATGCAGATAAGCAGGCGCAGATCCTCTAGTTTCAGGGGGGGTTGGTTTACCACAGTGGAGGCCAGTTAGGGTTTGATCTTCACCATGTCGTTGCCTCAGCCAGAGCCAGCATCATTTGGAGTCAGCACAGGGACAGGGATTAAACCCTTGCAGCCCCACAGTCAAGGCACAGCAACATTGTTACTTTCCCTCTCTTCTGTCCTTCACACACACACACACACACACACACACACACACACACACACACACACACACACCCCAGGCCCTCAACCTCAGGCGGCTTCATTTTCTTTTTCTTCATTTTTTTTCCTTTTCTCTTCCCTTTTCTCTCACGTGCCACTGCCAATCTCCAGACCACTCCCTTTAGTCTAGGGCATTAACACCTGCTCCATACAGCTGGGAGAGCACCAGCTCCTGCAGCATAACCCAAGGCTGGGGAAGCCCGCCCACCCTCCACCAGGGAATATACCACCCAACTCCTTCTGGGAGAAATCCCACCTACCTTCTTCAGGAAAAATCCTGCCTGAGTGGCTAGGGCAGCTTCTATAAGTCCTCTGTGGTCCCACGTGAATAAGGGAACTTCCTCCAGCCTGCCATCGTGCCTAAGGCAGCTCAGCCAACACTCACCAATGGCTCACCCTGCTGCGGGAACCTCTGCCCAACCTCCGCAGCAATCAACCTGATGAGGACAATTCCGCACACCATTCGAGGTGCTCTGCACCAAAGCGGGCAACCCACCAGCCTTCCGTGGCACTCCCATTGCAGCAGGCAACCCCGCATGCCTTCTGCAGCGCCACAAGCTGCCATGAGCCACATCATCATGACTTCTTGGACCCCTGGTGGGTCCATAACCATCCAGTCAGTGTCCCCTGAGAGGACCAACTAACTTGCCCTCCAAATAACAGAATACTGTTGACTCGGGAAAGAGACTGCTGGCAAACCTAACCAAAAGAAAGGAGGGAACAAATTTCCGTAGCAAGGGTGAAGGATGAAAGAGGGGACATTACAATAGACCCTAATGAAAGCAAAAGGATAATTACACAGTACTACGAAGGACTGTACTCCAATAAATTCAACAACTTGAATAAATGGACAAATTCTTGGGAAAACAGTCCCTCCCTAGACTATCCCTAATGGACATCAAGAATCCCCACAGACACATAGAACAGAAGAAACAGACAAGGTTATCAAGGGATTGCCAACAAAAAAATTCCCTGAACCAGATGGCTTTACAGGAGAATTACCAAGCATTCAGGGAAGAGCTGACACCACTCCTACACAAGCTCTTCCAAAACACAGAAAAAGATGGCAAACTCCCAAACTCCTTCTATGAAGCTAGTATAACACCGATTCCAAAACTGGGCAAGGACACCACAAGAATCGAAAACTACAGACCAATGTCCTTAATGAACATCGATGCAAAAATCCTTAACAAAATATTGGCCAATAGAATACAAAAGTATATAAAACAAATAATTGATCATGACCAAATGGTATTCATACCAGGGATGCAGGGATGGTTCAACATACAAAAGACCTTTGTATCATTCATCACATTGACATGAAAAGCTATAAGAACCACATGATGATATCACTCGATGCGGAAAAAGCATTCCCGAACATCCAATACCAATACCTGTTTAAGACCATCAAGAGATTAAGAATGGAAGGGAAATTTCTCAGGACAATACAAGCTATATGTGGAAAACCAAGAGCCAACGTGGTAGTCAAAGGAGAAAAGACGAATACAATCCCACTGAAAAAAAGTGAACCAGACAAGGATGGTCCTTGTCTCCAGTCTTATTTAACATTGTACTGGAGGTTTTAGCTAATATCATAAGGCAAAAAAAAAAAAAAAAAGATATCAAAGGAGGGCTAAGCCCTGGTGGCGTAGTGGTTGTGCGCAGGACTGTGGCCCACTGGGATGGAAGTTCAATTCCAGCAGTGGGGCTGGGCCTCCTACTCCCACCACCAGAGAGCAGTGATGCCAAAAAAAAAAAAAAAGATATCAAAGGTATTCCCCTGGGGAAGGAAGAGGTGAAACTATCACTATTTGCAGATGATATGATTTTATATATGAAAAATCCCGTAAACTCCACAGGGGAGTACTGGGAGCAATAAAGGAATATGGCAGGGTGGCAGGATACGAGAATAATAAATAGAAGTCTGTCAGATTGTTATATGCATTGGATAAGACCACAGAAGAAATCAATAAGGTGGTATCTTTCACAATAGCCAAGCACAAATTGAGATGTCTAATGATATACCTGACTAAAAGAACATAAGATTTCTATAAGAAAAACTACAGAACACTATTATATGAAACCACGAATGGCCTCAGCAAATGGAAGAATAGCCCATGCTCATGGATTGGAGGACTCGATATAGAAAAGATGTCAGCTCTTCCCAAGGCACTATATAATTTTATTGCAATCCCAATACATTTCCCCTCATCTTTCTTGAAAGAAATGGAAAAACTGATTACCAAGTTCATATGGAGAGGGAAGAAGCCCAGAATTAGCCGAGAATGCCTCAAGAAGGACACAGTGGGAGGGCTTGCTTTACCTGACTTTAACACATACTATACAGCCACAGTGGTCGAACAGCATGGTATTGGTATATTGACGTATACTCATACCAATGGAAAATAACTGGAAACCCCAGAAATAAAGAGATCAGCATGACATCAGCAACGTGGGGTGGAAATGGCTGGGAAGGGATGAGGGGTGTCGAATTTGGGGCAGTGGTGGAGGGACTGGGTGCATGAAGTTGGAGCACACAGAGGAACAGGATGCCAAAATCCCAGCCCTGGAACCATTCAGGGTGGAGCAGGCACCACCTGTAATCTACTGTGTCCCCGACTTCATCTCCAAGGAAGAGGAGGAGTATTTCCTTCGACGGGTCTCCAATGCTCCCAAGCCAAAGTAGACCCTGCTGTCCAGGCGGAAGTTCCAGAACTGGGATGGGCTCCTCCATTCCCCGGGGGATGATTCCCAAGCGGCTGCCTCTATGGCTCCAGTGCTATGTGGATAAGATGTCAGACCTCTGCCTTTTAGGGGGTCTCCCAGGCAACCATGTCCTTGTGAATCAGTATTTACCTGGGGAGGGGATCATGCCCCATGAAGACGGACCATTGTACTACCGGCCCATCAACACCATCAGCCTGGGTTCACACACTGTGCTGGCCCTCTACCAGCCGCAGCAGGAAGATGACGACAACACCCTGGAACAGATCAAGACCCCACCCAGGTCCACCACCTCTCTGCTGCTGGAACCTCGCAGCCTGCTCGTGCTCCGGGGATCGGCCTACACCCACCTGCTACACGGCATCGCCACCACTCACGTGGACGCGCTGGATGGCGCCTCCCTGCCGCCCAACTCGCCCTCCTGTCCGTCGGCACAGCTCGGAGCCCTCCTGACACGTGGCACCCGCGTCTCACTGACCATGTGCCCAGTACTCTGAGCGCTGTACACAGGCCTATCGCTCAGCAAGTGACCTCTCAGATCCCCCTGGAACTCCTGTGCGCATGCCCACATGCTCCTCGGAACTCTGAGGCAGAGGCGTTCCTTGGAGTTCTTTCTCTTCCAAGTAACTGTGGGAACCCTAGACGAAGACCCTACATCCAATAAACCAAAGCTATCTTTCTTTTTTTCTTTTTTTTTTTTTTTTTGGCATCACTGCCCTCAGGTGGTGGGAGTAGGAGGCCCAGTCTTTGCTCCTGGGAGCCGGAATTGAACCTCCAACCCAGTGGGCCGCAGTCCCGCGCACAACCACTACGCCACCGGGGCTCAGCCCCAAAGCTATCTTTCAAAAAAAGAATCAGCAGCATGCAGACAACTGATCTTGAATAAAGGCCCCAAAATTATCAAATGGGAAGCAGGTGGCCTCTTCAACAAGTGGTGCCTGAAAAAAATGGACATCTACCTGAAGAAAAATTAAGCAAGACCCTTATCTCACTCCACGCACAAGAAAAAACTCAAAGTGGATCACAAATCTTGAAGTAAAACCACAAACTATTAGGGCAATCGATGAGGGAATTGGGACCAACCTGAGAACTTTGGCACAGGGATTACATAGACTATCAGAAATATGGAAGGACACAAACAAAGGAGGCACAAATTGACAAGTGGGATAGACTGAAGATAAAACACCTTTTTACATTGAAAGAATTCAACAAGAGAGTTATAAGAGAGCCCACCGACTGGAAAAGCATATTTAGCAATGACAGATCAGGCAAAAGCCTTATTACTAAAATTTACGATACCCTGATAATTTCCAAAAAGAAAAAAACTAATTGCCCACTGAGGAGGTGGCAAAGGACCTGAACAAGAGTTTCACAAGGGCAGAAACACGAATGGCCAATAAACATGTGAGAAAATGTTCCCGATCATTAGCCATAAGCAAAATGCAAATTAAAACAACAATGACATACCATCTAACACCCTCAAAGATAGCCTGTCAAAAAATCAGAAAGCAACAAGTGTTGGAGGGGCTTTGGTGAGACAGGAACTCTCATCCACTGCTGGTGGGCCTGCAGGTATGCACAGCCACTATAGAAATCAATTTGATGATATCTAAAACAGTTGGAGAGTGAGTTACCTTATGACCCAGCAATCTCCCTACTGGGCATACAAGAGGCAAGAAACAAGCCACAGCCAGACATCTGTGCTCCAATGTTCATCACAGTACAGTTCACAATTGCAAGGAGTTGGAAACAAACCACATGTCCATCAACTGACAAATAGATCAAAAAGCTACGGTACATACATATAATAATGCAGTGATGAACGCATGAAGCACATTACTACAATGGAAGAACTGGAGGAAATTATGCTAAAAAGACAATTACAACATGAGTCTGCTGAGGGAAGCTTTAAAAAAAATGCAAAAGATTCATAGGGAAAAAGCTACTGTCTATAAATATCTCTGGGGTGAAGTCCAGGTAATACGGCAGGGGCCAGTCCAAATCCAGGAAAACATATGGTAGCCAAGTAAAAAAAGGGCAGGGGGGAGAGAAAAGTAAAAAGTAATGGGTAGCAGGGAGACAGGTCACTAATCCACCCAAGGGGAGGGTATTGTTTATTTCTTCACAGGGAAAGAGGGACCAGGCCTCAACCCGGTGTTCCAAGATGTAAATGCAATATATGAGCATGAAGCAGGGAACCAGTAGAGAGGTCTGAGGAGCTCCTGCCCACACCACCCCACCACAATCCCAAATACATGCCTCTTCCACAAGAAGACTTTAGAGGACAGCACTGTAGTTACAACTCAGAGAGAGGGACATATCTGATCAGAGCACATGGGAGTGAATAAAGGGGGAGGAAAAGAGAGTGGCACACATCCTGGCCCATTACCCCTTGAGGACGATATCCCTTCTCAAAGTAGCCAATGCACAGAGAGGACAATATGGCCAGCCCCACTATGAAACATACATTCCTCACTGACCGATAGCCCTACGGGGGACAGCAATGGAGACACGGTGTGCTGGGAATTGTGCCCTATCTGACTCCACCAAGGCAAGACACTAAGGGCCTACAACAGAACAGCAAGGGGATGATGATGGGGAAATAGATCTATGTACATATAGTTTAGTATTAAGGTAGTAGATGGACATTGGGCCTCCACTCAAGTGCTCCCTCAATGCAAACTGCCACTCCATATAGCTCTCCTTCCTGACATAATCGCTGAAGACAAAGCGGGTGCATAAGCAATGTGGTGAAGAAAGCTGATGGTGTTGGGCTACCAAAAGATATAACATCTGGGTTCTTGAAGGCTTGAAGGTACACAAGTGGGCATCTAGCTCAGAAGCAACAAAGCTCCCATAGAAGAAGCGCACCAGCCTGGGTGATCACAAGGTGTCAATGGGACCAATTATCCAGCTTCAAAGAAAAATCATATCACTGTGAGTGAGGGGAAATACAGAGTGGGGACCCAAAGCCCAATTGTAGGAACTGGACATCCCCTTACAGAAGGGATTTGAGAAGGAGATAAGCCAGTCAGGGTGCAGTATAGCAATGTTGCAACATACAGCTTTCCTCTAGTTCTTATGTGCTTCTTCCCCACCCCACTCCCACTATCCTAAGTCCAATTCTACCTTACAAATCCAGCTAGACCAGAGGATGTACACTGGTGTATATATATAGGACCTGGAAACACGGGGAATCCAGGACAGAAGAACCACTCAGGAGGAGTAGTGAGAGTGGTGATACCTGGAGGGTAGTGAAGTGGAGTAGAAAGGGGGAACCAATTATAAGGATCTACATATAACCCCCTCTCTGGGGGACAGACAACAGGAAAGTCAGTGTATAGAAACCTCAGACAGTGTAAAGCATGACAAAATAATGTATAAACTATCAAAGGTTTATGGGGGGGGGAGGGCAGGAAGGGAGAAAGAAATGAGGAACTGATACCAAGGGCTCAAGTAGAAAGCAAATGTTTTGAGAATGATGGTTACAAATGTACAAATGCGCTTGACACAAGGGATAGATGTGTGAACTGTGATAAGAGTTGTATGAGCTCCCAATAAAAATGATTTTGAAAAGATAATGAAACACTGTGCTGAGGAAAAGAATCAGCATGTACAAATATATAGTACATATGAAAAACATATTATGGATAATTCCATATTTATGAACTCAAAACTACAGAGCCCTTACCTGTGCAGATGCCTTCACCTTGGGGATTGGTATTGGCTGGGAAGAGACATGAAGTATGATAGAAGTGTTGTCTCTTAACCTTGAGACACTGATTACATGGGTGAATACATCTGTCCACTCACTGAACCAAAGATCGAAGAGCTACACATTTTGTTACCTGGTAAAAATATCCTTCGGTATGGAATTGATTGGTTCATCTGACCATCTGGGTTTGAATCCATACCCCTCACAAATTTGTGACCAAGGTAGACTAGAGAAACAAATTCACACTCAACTGTGTATCAGAAAGAGGTTTATATACAAGAGCAACTGAATGTTGAGAAAACATCCCAGTCCAGTCCAGATCAAGTTCATAAGTTTGATATTAGCCCAATATTAGGTCCAATAGCAATCTATAAGACCCTCTTCGGGCTGAGCCCCGGTGGCGTAGTGGTTGTGCACGGGGCTGCAACCCACTGGGATGGAGGTTCAATTCTGGCTCCCAGGAGCAAAGGCTGGGCCTCCTACTCCCACCACCTGAGAGCAGTGATGCCAAAAAAATTTTTTTTAATTTTAAAAAAGATCCTCTTCAGACTCATGAAACACATGCAATGACACCAAACGCAGGGTGATCACTGGCCAGTGGGTGAAAAGCCTTGTGGATCCAGTGGCAGTGGAAGCATCTCAGCGCTGGCAGGGGTCTCCAAATGGCTCCTCCAGCTCTGAGGCTCTAGTACAGTTCCCTGTGTCTTCTCAGCTGCAAGATCTCTCAGGGAGCGATCTTGTGTCCTGCCTCCAGTGAACTAGTCATCTCCTTAGGGCCTCGAAAGGAGGTCATCAAGCTACTACCTGATTGACAGGCTAGACTCCACCCCTCCACTGTGCATCCTCAAACTGACACCAGGTTATGTAACTATCACACAAGGGCACCTCTAAAACTGTCTCTTTGTCTTCGAAGTGGGCATGATGGCGGCTCTCAGTTGGGTGTGCTGGGGGCGGGGGGTGTCTAAAAAACTCACTGCCGTTTACTCAAGGCTGACTCATGGTGACCCAATAGGACCGGACCGAACTGCCCCTGTGGGTTTCTGAGACTGTAGCTCTTTGCAGGAGTAGAAAGACCCTCCTTTCTTCCTCCAAGAGCTGGGTAGTTTCCAACTGCTGGGCTCAGGGTTAGCAATCCCTGGGCGTAACCCCCGGGCCACCCGGTAAGTAAAGGCTGGATGTGGGTGACGAGCCTGCCTCAGCAGCCTGGAACTTGAAAGGCACCTAATGAGAGTCACTGCTTACATGTGGCCTGCCCAAGCCCTGCAGGAAAGCAACTGGCAAGGGCCTGCCTGGAGTGGCCAGAGGCAGGGAAGAGATCAAAGGATGAGTCGGAGGTATGCCCCAGCCCCGGAATCCTTGGAGCCATCCCACAGGGGAGCCTATCTTCCTTCAAGGTCCCAGACACCACAGAGGCTGATGTTGACACTCAGAGGCCAGCTGGGTTTTCGGAGATGTGGCAGGCTGCAAGGAACTCACCAGGGCTGAGGTAGGAGACACGCCACCCCCACTCCCGGCCTTCATTTGTGCAACTGCTCAGCATATAGAAGAGGTGGCCCCGCCCTGAGAAGGAGCCAGGTCAGGGGACAGGCGGGGAAAGTAGGAGTGCTGTCTGGAGAAAACAGAGGAGGCATCAGGCCACAGGAATCCTAAATCCATACAAAAAGACAGAGCACACCAGTCCCAACCTGCCCTCGGAGCACCCATCCCCTGCTACAGACACCCAGGAGAAGAAGGCCTCCTCCCCACAAACCCTGGCAGGGGGTCTCATGGTATCCTGCACCTGCCAACCTAATTCCTAACGAGGTCTCTTCCGTCCAGCTGGCTCCTGCCGTCCAGCGCTGCCAGCGCAGACACCAACAGCTGGAAGGAATGACCAAGATCTGTCAAGTCAGGGACACTCCTGGTTTGGGTCATCTTCACACTGTGGCTATGGGGAAGGGCCGCTGAGTGGATCCAAGCTCGGGGCCCCACGTAGTGCTCGGACTGTCATCTTCCTGGCCTCTCTCCTGCGAGCCTGGGGCTGAGTCGAACGGTGGACCTTTCAGTTAGCGGGAGATCCTTTTTGAACCCCAAAGAGGGACCAGGTTGCTTGGCAGGGCCCCCTCCCGCCCCTACTGCCATCTCAAAAGATAATTAGTATCACGTCTCAAAGCTGGAAACTGCAGCTCAGAGAGACTGAGGCGTTGATCTGTGGTCACACAGCAAGTTAGTTAGGTATGAAGGCAATGATATCTGCCTCCATTGCCCTTCCACTTCCTGAGGAGCCCCTGGACCCATTGGGTAGGGGGACATGGAGATGAGGAGGAGTCTGGATGAGCCGGGTGCTGTGTCCTGCTCCTGGGCGTCCTGTCCAGGTCTGTGGGTGGCAAGGTCCCAGTAGGGAATTCGGTGAGACACCCCACACACACACACTTCTTAGGATCCGAAGACTCTTCTTGAGAAAGGAGCGACAACTCGACAAACGCCATCTTTGTCACTGTATCAAGGTAGCGTCCGGGCAGAGAGGGTTGAATCTGCCCGTGGTTTGCTGCTGTGTATCGTCAGCATCAACGGCCCGTCAAATGTTAAAAAAAGAAGCTGGCGACACCCAAACAGGCGGAGAGGTAGGAGGGAGGCCCGGCTGCAAGGAGTGCAGACAAATTACAGAAGAAAAGTCAAGACTTGCTTCCGGCTGGGGAGCTGAACCAGGAGGCGTCCATTCGGCCAGACCCGGGGCAGGCGGGCCCAGAAAAGGCGCTCAAGGCAGAGGGAACAGCGGAAGCCGGTCCTCCAAGAAGCACCATCTGTCCAGACAAGACCGTGGCCATGTACCCAGCCACTGAACACTAAAGACTTAGGCAGGGTCCCTTCAACCTTGAAGCCCACCGTTCTGGGCCCAACCAGGCAGCACAACCCTCCCTGCTGGGTCGTGGGATGGGCTAACGTAGTCACGCGTTGCCTGATTCCTCTTGGACACGCTGGCGTTTTAACGATTAAAACGCACTTGGGTGGGGCGCACGCGCACTGGTGCACGCAGTAGCCATCAGGTCAATTCTCACTCAGGGCAGAACTGTTCTCCGCGGGGTTTTGGAGGCCACAGCCTTTCAGAAGCAGGTCCCCAGGTCTTTTGACCGAGGCTCCTATCGGTGACCTTGAACCTCCTGGCTTTACAGATCGCCCTTGGCACCCGGCCAGTCATCGCTGCGCATTTCCAGCCCTGATTCGCTGTCGGCGGCTTGACTCACAGCTCTGCGCAGAGAAAAGCGATCTTCACAGCCAACGGCCCCCCTGGCTCGCTGCCTCTTCAGTCTGAAGCAGGAAGAGAGCAAAGTCGACTCCGCCGATACGTTTCTTTTGAACAGATGTGGCGTCAACACGCACACGCCCTCTCCAAAGGCCCGAGTTCTGAACACGCCCACTCTGGGAGGTCCGAAGGACAGCGTGAGGCCTGCAAGGGGTCCCCAAGGGAACAGGGGCACCTGGGAGTCTCCAGGCTTCCTCAGGCAGCCCTGACTCTGCACCACCACCACCCCACTCCCCCCGGGACTCTCCAGCCCATCAGAATCTCCTAGGCACCTTGTTGATAATACAGATACCTGGGCCTCTGCCCTTCAGCCCTGAGAGTCTGCATTTCTAACAAATACCTTCCCACCTCCAAGCCCCCATGTCATCCCACACCCCTAGCCTCCAGGCCATGTCTTTCCTCTTCTCCGGGCCTGGGGGTTGGGGACTGCTGATCATGCAGTGGACAGCCCAACTGTGTAACCCACAATGCCACTAGCTTCTGTGAGTGCCCACAAACCCAGATTCCTTAGGTCTAGCTCTCTGTCTTCCAAAATACTGTAACCCTATGGCCATTCTGATCCTGTGGAATCTCCTCTTTCCTAAGGCCACCTCCGCCTCCGCCCACCCTGCCCCTCTTTTCTGGGCCTGAGATGAGGGGAGTGTAAGGTCTTTCAGAGAAGAGAGAGAGAGAGAGAGAGAGAGAGAGACCTTGAATGAATAGATTTGTTGAGAGAGGTGAGGTTTGTGGAGAACAGGAAACCAACAGAAAAGAGGTGAAAAAGGTTTAGGATAGCCAGATAAAGAAAGGGTTAGAGCTGGCCCTTTGTCTAAAGCCAGAGAACTGGCTAACTGGTGACCATGAGAGCTGCTATTACAGAAAGGAAGAGAGAATTCAGTGTAATGCAAGCCCACTAGCATACCCGCATACTATAATAAGGTTAACAATTAAAGAGTTCAAGGTAATTGCACCTCAGCCTCTGCTTTTTGCCTCTGAAGAGAAGGAAAGGAGCATGTAAACGCTGAAGGGGTTTCATGTCAAGAGCAGGTGTGAGAGGCAAGAGAAAGAAAGAAGAAATTCTAGGGTATTTATGTCTTTGGGACACGGTGAACCCTATGCATCTTCCTGGTTGTTATCAATAACTCCAGTGTGCCAGGACCCCGAGTTGGCAGAGCTGACATCACTTAGCAGGATGGAGAAGATGGGCAGAGTAAGCTTTGAATACAAAAGAGAAGTCTTCGGTAACACTGCCCCCGGACCCTAGAGGAAAGAGGTGCTTTTCTCACTTAGTTCATATTTATATGTCTTTTCTTTACTGAGGGATTGTTTCATAATAAAGCTCCTCTTTGCTCACTGATGATATAAGTGCTAGAGCAAAGTGTGGTGAAGAAACTAGATGGTGGCCAGCCATCAAAAAGAAGAGCATCTTAGAGATTTGTCTTAGAGATTTGTCTTCAAACAACTATCTAAGTGAGACTTCAACTAAATCCACACACAAGAAGCCCACCAGACTGTGAGAGCCAAAGACTGTAACTAATAAAATCTAATTCCAAAGGAGGGAATGGTATCAAAGTTTACATTGTGAACTCCTGGTGTGTAGAAGGCTTATGGATGCTGGTGGAAGCTCACAATCCATTGGAGAGATCCGCACATAGCCTCCTGTGCAATCCCTCTGGCCACAGCTAGGAAATGTGAATAGCCTTGTTTGTTATCACAGAGAGCATTGTAAAGTCCATTACGGCAGATATAGGTTGATTAAAATGTAATAGCCTACCTTTGGATGTCCCTTTTGACCCATTCAAGGCTTGCTTCAAGTTTTTTTTTTTTTTTAAGTGAAGGGAAAGTACTCATGTGTTAAGCCTCCAGTGAATCCTCATTGACCATAGGTAGGTCAGGTAGGTGAATGGCTTTACTCTCATGACCTCATGCGTTGATTATCCAAGGTGCAGTTAGGTTGATCAGATTTAACATCTCATTTGACCTCCCTTTGACCCATTTTTAGTTTGTTCCATTTTTTTCCCTTTCTTTTCAATTGAGGTCTTTCTCTTGTTTCCCTCTGTGATTGTTGCTAGTTTTTTTTTTTTTTTGCTTGTTTGTTTTTCTGCCTATGAAATCCAGGGTAGGTAAATCTATAGAAAGACAGTACCCTAATTAATGGGGACATGGCAAGGGAGGTTGGGGGAAATGAGGAGCCAATAACAGTAAGCATAAGAAGGAAGAAAATGGTCTAAAATGTCTTGTGGTGATTATTATACAACTCTTCTCGATCTCATTGAACTATCAAATTATATGCAATAAATAAGTAAATAAATCTTTTTGGTCAAAAGGTTGGAAATGCAACTCTCTATACTTCTGCCAAAATAAAACTCCCTGCCATCATGGAGAAGGATGTAGAACCACCCCTGGAGGTTTCTGAGACTCTTAACACTTTACAAGAGTAGAAACCCTCAACTTTTCTCTGAGAAGTGTCTGGTAATTTTGAACTGCTAACCTTGAGGTTACCAGCCCAATGCATATCCCAACACACCCTAACAGGTATGTTGTCCTGGGTCAAACTCGCTGCCGGCTACACTCACGGATCCCCTGGGAGCTTTTAAAAAGGCCAGAGCCTCCGATGAAATTGGTCCAGGTGGGACTCGGGTAGACAAACCCTGGTGGAATCCTAAGTGTGCATCCTGGTTTGAGAACCACTGGTTGATCCTTGCCAGGACCCTTAGTGCTGTTGCTAGTTTCTATGGAGTCGCTGCAGATGCCTGGCAACCTTGAGTGTGCAAAGGACAGCTTCAGGGCTGGGGAGTGCCAGCCTGGATTTCCCAAACACTCTCGGGAGGATTCGAAACACCAGCCTTTGGGCTAGCAGCTGAGAAGAGTTAGTGTCTCCGTTATGCGCGTGAGGAAACTGAGGCCCAGGGCTTTAGGAAGTGGGAAGTGGGGTGCAAAGTCAGGGGGCTCCCAGACTTGGCCACTGTCCTGCTGTGGGAAAGGGGAGGCCTGTCTAAGTAGCCCCTGTCTTGGGGTGAGGATGTGGGGACAGCTTGGCAAGACACCAGCTATGGGAAGCAGCACCAGAGGAGGGGGAAGCCCAAGCAGGTACCTCTGCCTGCTCGATGCCCATCTCCCTAGGACACTGGCTGGAAGGCACCCAATACAGGAGTCATAGAGGGTCTTCTCAGACACACACACACACACACACACACACACACACAAGGTTTCTGGAGTAGAGGGTGCAGGCAGAACTGAGACAGGAAGTCAGAGAGCCCTCCCACCCGCACCCGCACCCTCACCCAAGAGGAACAGTGAAATAAATGGCAGATAGGATGAAATGTTACCTTTAAAAAAAAATTTGCCCCACCCAGCAGCCCAGAGATTAAAATAACATATGGGGGCAGGGGCAGGGAGCTCTAATGGCCCCCATGTCCTCCTACTTTGGTCCCCATGCCTGGAAGCAGGGTGATAGCCAGATAATCATTAGCAGCTGTTATTACATTAACATGCATGATATGTGCTGATTAGCTGCCATGAACACAGAAAGCACTTGGACAGCTTGCACCCATCTGTGAGAAAGGGAGTAGGGGGTAGGATTTGTAGGGATGGGTGATCCCTGGGCATCAGCTGTCCAGCCCTGGAAGCCAGTGTCCTCTCTTGCTGGAGATAATCTGCTCACCACCCCCTCAGCCTGTCCTCCCTATGTCCACTTTTCCCCAAAGTATCTTTCTAGACACTGCAGGTACTTAATATTCCCCGTCAGACTCCCGAAAGAGGTTCTGCGTGTTAATAAGTTCTTGATGCTTTGGTATTCTGAGCAACTGGTGATTTCAAAGCGGCGTCTCACATGGCCTAGCAGGCAAGAATGGGGACCAGACAGCCTGTGGGCATCCAAACAGCTTCTCTGGATCTAGCAGGACCAAAGACACCAACCTACAGGATTTCTGAGTTCAGTCTTCATGGAAGGAGACTGGGTCACCGTGAGCTAGCTCCGCTGTCATCCTCAAAGTGTGTTCCTTGCGCCTCCCAACATGACCGAGAGACAGGATCAATCCTGTTCTGACTCACCAGGACCCCGTGTACAACAGAGCAAACCACTGCCCAGCCCCGCCATCTTCAATCGGTGTTAAGGTTGAGTCTGTTTTTGCAACTACTGCATCCATCCATACTGGGGAGGGTCTTCCCCATTCTTCGCTGCCCCATTGCTTTACCAAGAATGATGTCACTGCTTCTCCCAGGACGGGTCCCTCCTGATAACGCATCCAGAGTCTCACCACCCTGGCTTCTAAAGAGCTTTCTGAATGTGTTCCTTTCAAGCAGATCTGGACATTTTTCCGACAGTCCACGCTCCTCTTGGTACGCCTCGCCAATGCCATCATTTGCCCACCACGCTGCCATCAATGCTGACTCATAGAGAGCCCCCAAGGCAGGGTAGAGCTGCCATCATGGGAGTAGAAAGCCTCATCTTTCTTCCACACAGTGGCCGGTGGTTTTGAACTGCTCACCTTGCAATTAGCAGCACAATGGGTAACAGGTCTCGTGACAACAAAAATTCCAAGGTCCCAGCTCAAACCAATAAGTCAGAGGGCTTCCTGGGAGTCTGTTTGCATAACAAAAGAAAAATCCCCCTCTGGGTCATTATTCACAAAGAAGTTCAGGAAGGCCTGATGTGTAAGAGGGCTCTGGGGTCATGGAAAGGGTGGGGGGAGGTCTTCATCTCCACTTGACAGATAAAGAGGCCTGTGGCAGTCAGGTAATCTGGTGTCAATTTGAGGATTAAGAGTGCAGGGTGGGAGTCTAGTTTGTCAATCCAGAGATAGTCAATAAGACCTCTGTGTGGGCATGGTTTTCTCCTGAAAAGTCTGGAAACCCAGCCAAATTTTCCCCTTGTAGGTGAAAGACTTATGACTCAGTCCCTTGGAGATGTTCTACTGACAAGACACAAGGCTGACTCCCTGTGAGACATCCCAGAGGAGAAGCCACATGGGCTTGCCCTGATTTAACCAGACCTCTGAAGCCAGAAAAGCCACGTAGAGATTCTTGCCAGTGCTGGGATGCTTGAGAAGCCACAGAGAGGCCCAGTCAGCGCGGAGCTGCTTCTACCGCCACTGGATACACAAGACTCTGCACCCACTGGCCTGTGATTGTCCTGGTGTCATTGCCTGTGCTTCGTGAGTCTGAAAAGGACTAATGGATTGGTATCCGACGTATAGGCTAATATCAGACTTATGACGTTGGCCTGGACGAGGCTGGCATATTGTCTTATTGTACAGATGCTCTTGTATATAAACCTCTTTCCCATACACATAGGAGTGTCTATGGATTTGTTTCTCTAGTCTACCCACACTAACACAAGACAATGCCGACTCGACATGTTGCAATCGCATGGCCAGGGAACCCCAGTCAAACCCGGTGCTGGGTTGGCTCACAGTAGAGAAAGTTCTGACCTGGCTTGTTTGAGACGTGCCCATGATTCCTGTCTGTCTGCTCTGCCCCCACAGGACGTAGGTTCCGTGGCCATCCTGTCCATCTGACCGCCCCCACCCCCGGTACAGAGCCTGGTACATGTCTGGGTCCAACAACGGTCCCTGCCCATCCCCTACTGCAACTTGCGTTCCCGTAACCACTTTCCGCAAAATGCTTTCCGCCCAGCAGCTGCACAAGGCCACAAGGGGGAACGACTCAACCATCACGTATGACCTACCCCTCCCCAAGGCCACAGGGCGAACGACTCAATCTTCACGTAGCCCTGCCCCTCCCTATTTTGCAAAGAATAGTCTGGCCTTTTCTGGGCCAACAGGGGGTATAAAAATTCCCCTCTGCCTTGAGTGGGTGCAGCTTCATCAGCTTGCTTCCCCACAAGCTGTTGAACCCGTCCCAATAAAGCCTGCTTCAATCTCTAATTCGCTCACTTCCTTCATTTTGCGCACAAAATTCCTAACAGTACAGGGTGGGGGAGGAGTCCAGGATTCTGAAGCCACACAGGTGCATGGACCCCTGCCAAATGCCATCTTTCAACCTTGAACCCAAACCTTCCCCTTCCGTCACCTTGAAAGCAAACACTAGTTCAGCTCACTGGCCAAGCCAGTGTGTCTTGAGCCCCGAGCTCTTTGACGATCTGTCTCCTGGAGGTCAAAGTGACAGAGCCTCTGAGCCTTGGGCAGGGTTGAGGGAAGCACCACTTAGAAGAAGGAAGCAGGTCACTGGTGTCCCTGAGCCACCACGGAGTGGTCCTTGCAGAACTGGAGGACTGGGCGTGTCTCTTGCTGTGAGCATTCCCAACAACCAACAGTAAACTAAGATCATTTTGTTTAAAAATTAGAAGCCTCTGCAAGCTCGAGATGGGTGAGGCCCTGGATCCTGTTTTGCAGATGAGCAGACTAGGGTTCCAGAAAATCTAGGGTTCCAGAGGGGTGCATGTGCACGTGCACGGACATACACACACACAAACACACACATACTCTCTCTCTCAAACACACACACACACACACACACACACCCTCCCAGGGTGGAATTCTTCTCCACAGGAGATCTCAGGGCCAAACCCCTGTTGGACTGAGGTCAGCCAACACCCAACCTCCTAAGGTTCTGGGAGGGTCCCAAGGGCCCAGCGGGGCCGGAGAGGAATGTGGCAAGGCACGTCCACTGGCCAAAGACAATTGCCTAGAGCCTCTTTCTGGGAGACACTAATATTTATGCTGCATGTCAAGCAGCTGCGGCAGCTGGTCCACG